>JAQIWA010002424.1:0-13398 GCA_034693305.1 Eueremaeus valkanovi
AGCATATATTCGATATTAGCACTACATTTCATTGACACAAACGTTTACATTTGCCGGATATAAGCAGAAAAAAGTTTGAAAACTGTAAATTTAGTCTTATTTATGAATATTTCAAATGAATATATTTGTCTATGTTTTACAGATACAGAGCACATGTCATAGAAAATGCATTCAAACCATTATAATCTAAGTTGAAGTGAATCAATCTAATAGTGATTCAGAATTTAGTCTGGAAATGATTGACAAAATCAAATCAAATGTCTTCAAAACTAATTCTATGAAAATGCAGTCAAAAATAACAGATTTTATCAATAAATAGAAATCAATAGCTTTTTTGTATATTTTCAATAATCAATGAATAAATTCGGTTAAAAGCATTTTTCGTTATTAGCACTATATTTTAAAAGCACCAAGCACATGCTAATAGCGAATGTATACTGTATTAATATTCGGATGATTTGTCTTTCTGAGGGTTTTTACGAAATAAATTCTCAAATAAAAAGTTCATTGAAATAGAATTACAGTATAAGCAAAAACTTCCAAGAGCACAACCACCGCTTTTATCAAGCTTATTTAGAAGATCTCCATATTTTAAGAACAATTCCTTTTATTAACAAAAATCTGAATTTAGATTATTTGTATCGTTCAGTTCAGTTCAGTTCAATTCAGTTTAGGCGTCAATTATATCAGAATTTTAGAACTTTTCGAATCGAAAGCTATCCTCTCGTATAATATACAGTAATTCTGTAAAACTTGGTCTCATTTCACACATAATATAATTTCTAAGAATTTTAAAAATGATTTTAATGTAATTTATCTGAAACTTCAAAAACAGGACGATTCTCAGTGCAGGGTAACTAATAATTTGACCCATTATTATACGTTTGATGGAAAGGAATACGAATTCAGTGGTCAATGCAATTACATTCTGGCGCGCGATTGCAAAAGCAAATCCTTTTCTGTACATCTCGTCAACAAATATCACAATCAAACCATCGGTTCTGAGATTAGGAACAATTCATTCTTCAGCGGAACCTCACTAATGATCAAAATAGATGACATCAAAGTCCGTTTGGGGCACTCGGCTCGAGTGACTGTCGGCAGAAAGAGAGTCCGTTTGCCGCACATAAAGTTAGGCATTTTGTCGATTGTGAAAGACTCGCACAAAGTGGTCATCAGAGCCTATATCGGTATACAATCATTACGTTTGCTATTAATATGGTTTCAAATATTATGCAATCGATTCCAAGCACTAAATGGGTCACTCAATTGAACTATAATTTTGCTTCAATTAGGAGTAAAAGTGATTTGGGATTCAGGAAAGTCGATAGAAATCATAGTTCCGCCAGAATTCAAGTCGAGGACATGTGGCTTATGTGGAAACTATAACAATGATCCTAACGATGACTTTCTCACTAAAAGAGGCAAAATATATACAGAAATCGAAAAGTTTACGCATTCGTGGAAAGTATGCTTTCATTCCGTTTACTTTTCAACTGATTTCACTCTAATGTAAAACTAATATAAATTTTTATATAATCGACTAAAAGGTCGGAAAGAATGTGATTTGCGAGAGCCCTAACCAGTCAACCAAAGCCATGAAAGGCCCGCAAAGATGCACTTTCAAGGATTGGGAGCAAAGATATAACGCAATCAATGTCTGCAATATTCTCAAGTCAGCCCTATTCAGACAATGCCATACATCCATAAGCATCACTCCCTTCTTCGGGTAACTACACTACTAGTGCCAGTCTATAGCAAGAACTGACTCATAAACATATATTTCATAGGAAATGCTTATCAGACGTGTGTTCGTGTAATAAGAATAAGGTCTGTCATTGCACTGCAATCCAGTCGTATGCGAATCAGTGCCAAAAGTTAGGCTTTTATAGTCAGCACTGGAAGAAGAAAACATTGTGTGAAGGTATGAATCACCGATTCCAGTGATGATTCACTTATTCATAATATAATAAATCATTTGTTTATTTATTTTCATAAATATATCACTTCTTAAGCAATGAGATGTCCGTCCGGTTCGACGTTCTCTACGTGTACTTCAGTTTGCAAGAGAACCTGTTATAACAGCAAAGAGAGGAACTGCCGAAAACGCAAGTGTAGGCCTGGCTGTGAGTGTCCGATCGGACAGGTCTGGCATAACGGCAAGTGTATATACAAGCAGTTGTGTCCCACAAGTCTAAACTCAACTCAAGACTCAACTGAAATGATTGATCAGAACCTATTGAAAGACGAAATGATTATAAACTAAAAGAAAATATAATTATTTATAACTAAAGAAAAGCAAATAATTATATAATTTGTATTAAAATTATATGAAATGATTGTATTTGCGCTGTATTTCAGGGAACAGTTAAGCTAGTCTTCAATCATAACAATTGTACAAATATTGTAATCCATATCCATATCAATCGATTCATTGCAAACAAATCACATCTCATTGAATCATCTGATGGTCAGCTGGTCTGGACATCACTCGCTCTGATATATTATATTAATATTTATACGAAAAAAGATGTTTAATATTGACATCAACTATAATACTCTGTCGAAGACATCCATTCATTTTCGCTGAATTATTGAAAGAATATAGAGTTTAAGGAAGTTTCAAAATCAAGTCATTCATTGAGTATTCATTCATTGCATAGTTTTATTCAGTTTTTTCTATAAATATTTTAATACTCAAACAATTTGTTTTGTATGAAGTTTTTAATTGTATTGAAAGTAAAGTAATTTGTAATTAAATACTGTATTATTGAATGTAAACATAATTTAAAGATTGTATGACATTCTGGCTCTTATGCCACACTATGAGCCAACGATTGCACAGATCAGACGTTCGACATTAGCCTGGTTGCTATTGATTTATTCATAATTGATAAGTAAAGTATAATTTTAAAGTTAACTCAAAAGATTTGGATTTTATTTATGAAAATCTGACAAATTATAAAACATTCTGTTTGTTAACATTCTCTGTTGT
Organism: Eueremaeus valkanovi; assembly: GCA_034693305.1. NCBI lineage: Eukaryota > Metazoa > Arthropoda > Arachnida > Sarcoptiformes > Eremaeidae > Eueremaeus > Eueremaeus valkanovi. The sequence continues at coordinate 2,996 of JAQIWA010002424.1, forward strand.
AATACTTGTGCCTAATATTTAAAATGTTTTATTACTCATAACAAAAATAAAACTATTTTGAGACCAAATGTCAGGCATTCCCATTTCAAACCATCTTTTTCGACACTAATTCACCCGAACTATGAGCTCTTTAATTCTAATCTGAGATAAATCAAAAAACAGGTAAAAGTTCTGTTTGCTATCAATTGTCTTATTATAAAATAATGGCCCGAATCGACCAAATTAACACTATTGTTGCAGCCGAGGTGTAAGTGCACTAATGGCTTTGCTAAGACTATTTTTTGTAAACCAGGCAGTAAAACACCATGAACATTTTGAAACACATGAAAGCAATGATATTATTTGCTAAAATTCAAATCAAATTCTGATTCAACATTTCAAACCACGTATTAATGGCTATAATGGTCTTAAATAATGATGTGCAAGGGGGGGGGGTTACAAACATTATCTTATTCTTAATACTGTTGCGGATTTCACTCAACTGTTCGAACCATTCGAACAGTGCTATGCAGTTATGGCCACTTCTATTGCATAAAAATATCCCTGAGTTTTGAGAGCACTGAAAGTTGACCAAAGATTTAGAGCCAAATCGAATGAGTTTTATATTTACCTGATTTTAGTGAAACATTTTCAAAATGTACAGCATATTCAGGTATATTCGGGCACATTCTTAAGATTCTGCTGCAGTCTAACTGTCAGTAATTCATATGAAAGCTTCCGTTTGAAGCATTAAAACAATTAGCATCAAGCTCATTAGTTGGATGGCTCGTTATTATTAATAACTTATTAATGATAATCAAGCTTACAAGTTAGACTTTTCTTTCGAACTTGAACACATAATTATCATCGAGAACCTTTCCTTGTCAAACTTCTAATGAGTAAAGATCGTAACGAATATTCATAATATTTGAGTCAATATCTCAACAAATACTTTCTTAACAATAGTTCTCTATTTTGTTGAATAAATTAATTGTCAATACATTTAAACTCTACGACTATTTTTCATGTAATTATTATGTGTATGAGTGAGACGTGTCAAGCAATGAGTCTGACTTATGAACTCAGATATAATGCATTGAATTGGGACCTCAATTGAATTCTTGGAATCTGTACCACAAGTACTGTACAGTAGTTTACAACTCATTTCAACTAATTTGAGAAATGACTGCAAATTCCAAATGCATTCATTAGTATACCTGGTATTACACAGTCTCATCAATATTAGCGTTAAGTTTGCTTTCATTTTCCAAATATTTAAAATACCTGTATATACAGCACAGTATGTGATACTAATTGAATAAATTGACAGCAAATCAGATTTGTGTGACTATTGTGTATTCATCTTATAGTCAATTCGTATATTAAGTTATTTTTATTATTAATCTATTTATCAGATCTTAAGTCAATTCAATTTTTTCTTTGAACTTATTCTTTGGCTCAAAATAGAGTTGAATTCAAAACAAATTATAGAATATCTGAGAATTGGATTTAAAACTATTGAAAACCAGTTATACTGACATTAGTGGTGAAAAGTATTCAACTTTTAATGCCTTAAAACCGTTTGACTTATTATACATTAATAATCAATTTTAAAACCAATAATAAGTTATTAATAATTAATAACTAAAAAATATTTTCAATCACTTTATTCTTAAATAATTTCAAACGTTATTCAATGAAAAATAATTATTTCGATAATAAAAAGTTTATTTTTTTTATTATTATTGAAATCAAGAATTGTTTGTTTAATAGCAATGAAAGATATGTGACATTAATTAAGAAATGAATAGATCTGTAGATCCGATGCAAACGTATAGACAGAAAAATAGGCACAAATTTCCGATACATTTAGTTTACAAAAAAAAGAGAAAAAACATTAGAAAAAAGTTTTGTATTAAACAAAAAATAATAAAAAGAAAAACAAACAAAAAAGTGAAAAAACAAAAACACAGTTAAATTACAGTCGATTTTAAAGTTGTGTAAAATTTATTATTAATTAATTTCAATATTAATATTAAACATACCATTAATTGACACGATTTGTGATTTGTATGACTAATATAGCAATCACTCAACTGTTTCATTGTTTTTCTCTTTGGTGTCAATGAAATAATTGACAAAAAATTTTTAATTATTTATTTTTTTTTGTATAAAACATTTGTTTAGCAATCGATGAGCCGATTGTCAGCAAAGCATTCATTCATTTAAATCAGTTCTTCATTATTAGAGTCAAACATAAATTGTTTGTCGTTTTAATCAAAGGATGCGTTGAATCAAATAATTAATAATATTATAATTGAATCGAAACCTAATATATAAAGTGATTATTATGTCGCGTATCGTTTGGTCCAGAGTCGGGCCACCCGGTCGTGCTCTTCCCTGTGCTGTAGGAATTGTGTGGCAATACTGCCCACTAGAGGGTCAGCTGTCGTAAGGAATAAAATAATCATTTAATTGGTCTCAACAGTAGTCATAAGGATTGGATTCAAACCTGGATTACAGTCCGTCAGAAGCGAACAAATAGAGAGCAAAACCTTAGATATAGTGAGGGCTGGACTCCAGTTGTCTTTAAGTATATCCAAACATATGACGCCCTGACTGTTGATATTGCAGTGATATATTCGCGTTCGGAAAGTCACCTGATTTGGGGTAATATTCAAACAATCAATATTGAGTTCAAAGATCACTGGGCACTGATCAAAGGGTAATTGAGTCATACCTTCGGCGGTTTGAAAGGATATTCGGGTGAGAAATGAATGTCGAGGAAGAAGACGCCGCCCTCGTAGACAGAGCCGGGAGGACCCAGAATCTGGTCATTGGGACAAACAGTGGAAGCAATTAATAATAAATCTTATATTAAGTGATCTTAAGTTTGAATCAGACTTACAGTTGAGACCCATTCGTAAAGATTGTCTCCTTTAGGTCCGGCACTTATGGTCAGACAAAAAGCATTCAATTATTGTTTGCACAGAAAAGCCGACAAATGGTATAATACCTGCAATTTGGCGGCGGGTCTAAAGTGATTTCCGCCAACTCTTTCTGTATTCTATATATCGATAAAACATATAAAACAGAAATCAAAACAAAACTAATGACTAAATCGTAAGCAAAAACTCAAAAACAATGCGAAAAGAGTTGAAAAATATTTGCTTTCTTTGCAAATCATTTAATATTATAGTAAAGTCGGACTAAAAGAGAAACAATTGGGTAATGGAGTGAATGACAAACCTCTTAGCACTAGTGCTCAAGGCTTTGGACATTTTCGGATTCATTTTCATATCTTTGTTGGCATCCCTTTCCCCGTTCTGTCTCTCATTGGAGTTATTAGTCATTGAATTATTATTAGTTGTGTTACTATTACTGCTATTACTGTTGTTATTATTAGTGGCTGTGCTGTTGGCTGTGCTGTTGGGCAGAGGACTCGACGGACTGGAGTGGCGGACAACGTGGCGGTTGGCGGAGGCCATAGTGCTGGCCATAGCGCTGGTGCCGGCACTGGCACTGCCAGAGACTGGCAAAGCCGAGTGCGAACTGGTCTGAGGCTGTGCTCTGTCTGAGTCGGAGCCGACTGAGAGTCGGATCTTCTTATTCCTCTCCCTTTCCAGTCTGTCGTCACTCATCTCTCTTATGATTATTTGTAAACAATTTTAAATAAACGGAAAATAAAATCTAAATATTGTTTATATAAACTAATTGTAAACTAAATGCTCAACAATTCGGACAATGAATTGATTGCAAACAAATATGTGTGCAATAAATGGCACTAATAGTCAGCTTTCGCTCAATGAAGTCAATACAGTCAACACTATTGCCAATACTAGTGTCAGTACAAGCAGTACAAGCAATACAAGCACTACAAGCAGTACAGAGCAGTCCAAGCGGTATAAGAGAGTACAGTGTAATGTCGTTTTGGTTACACCTTATGCTATATATTGCTATATATCCTCTACTCCTATACAGTCTATGCCTGACTCTACCCACCCATACATCACTGGCTCGACTCCACCCTCTTCTACAGCACACTCTCGTTATATTTGACAATAAACTAATTTAATCTTAATTTTGAAACTTTAGACCAAAAATAAAGATCACTTAAGAATGAAAGCATCGATAGAACCAATCGACGAATGAGAGCTATATTTTCATATTTATCATACAGTACATTCATTAATTGAGCCAGCTCATGGATGCTCGGGTTAAGATGAATAGAGGAATGGATAGGTTTATAAGTGAAAACCCCTTTGTTTCAGATCAGACTCGGCTTAACGTAGAGACGAATGCATTAATTGTGACAAAAGCTCAGTCAGAATGCATTAGAACTGCACTGAAAGCAAAAGTATGCGAAAAACATTGAATAATAGAAGTTATCCTTTCGTGAACTTTCAATTCAGACAATCAGAATTAGTTTGCATTCATTAGTTTTGAGTTACAGTACAGTTATTGCTTTGAATTGATCTCAAGTCAGAACAAAGTCAGAGACATTGAACAACAAATTATTGGCTAAACTTATTTGAAGTCAAAGTGAAAATACTTATAAACACATAAATTGAGTCAATATTCATATGAATCCGATTCGCGATAATTCTGATTTTCAGTACAACTACTTAAGAGGCCTCCTCTGTCCACTGTCCACCGGGTCATTGGGTCATTTTGCTCAGATACATTATCCGAAACGTTACAGCTGCTACTTGATTATCCTAGACGGCCACCACCTTGGTCACTATGATTATCAGGATTAAATAGAGCGGCATTTCTTAGAGAGACGATTGGTTTGTGAATTAAAGACTTTTGTATTCATTTGCGTTGAGTTTGCGCTCAATTCAGTTGATTCACGTTTTTTTTCACTTCTTATCAGTGTTTATACAAAATAATTAAATTAAATATCAATACAATTAAACGAATAGTCAGTTCACATGAAATTTAATGAAACAAATCATCCTTTAAATGGTTTCTTAGATATTATCAAAAAGTAATAAAAATAGATTAAAAGTTTAATTTTATTTTATAAAATTGAATAGGCTCACTTATAAAACTAAGAAACTTGTGACAAGCTCAGTTATGTGCAGTGCACTTAACCCTATTTCGATAAGTCTTGTGTTTCAACAAAAAACATATTAATTGAAAGAATTTTGAAAACTTTGAAAGAATGGTTGAATCGATTATCTATAAGAATAATAAATTGAAAATTTTGAATCAATTGAAACTTCCTCTGAATGTCGAGTTCGAACCAATCAATAATGTTTCCGATGCCTGGAATGCAATCCATTCGATGAAAGGTCAGTTTCTTCAGACTTTTAAGTTTATGATCTGTTATACAATCGATAATAGATAGTATGACCCGGACATATGGGACTGGAGATTCAGGTAAAAATGAAATGATCCAGCTAACGGGAGGAACAAATTTATAAGTCATAGCGATGACTTTTGAAAGGTCCAGGGTTGGTCTTTTAATTTGGAGTCATAAATGTTTTGATATCCGTTTGAATTTTTCCCAAAAATTTCATTTTTGCGGTAATGACTCATAAAAATGCCAAAATTCTCTTCCGGCCCCTGACCTCTAAAACTCTGAATTCTTATAAAATGACCCATCTCATTATTAACAATTGTTAAACCCAATGAGTATTATATTAAGTCTATTAAGAATTTAATATGAATCTCATTATCATTTAGCAAGGTGATCCTAAAATGATTTAACAATGTTTAGAATATCTGAAAACATACCCTGTCAGTTCATAAACTGGTCATTTATACAGAATATTGTTTAAGAAACAGTTTTATTTCAAACATATGCCGACCCCAGTCCGAGGCGCTCCGGCCATCGCTATTCTGGCCGTTCTATCGATTGCTGTTGAGCTGAATGATCAGCAAATCATAAGTGAATTGAATTGCGATAAACAAAAGCTAATGAACCGATTGAGAGAAAAGTGCAAATATTTATGTACTTCTCGACCGACTGCTGTGAATATCGCAAAGGAATGCAAACAATTGATTGAATTTGCGCTACAATTGAGCCAAGATTTGAACGTTTCGTTTGAGTCAATGACCAAACAATTGACGGAATATGCGATCAATTTATTAGAGATCGATATAAATGTCAACAAATCTATCGGTGATTTCGGCGCTAAGTATATAAAAGAGTTGACAACAAATGCAAAGAAGAATATTCTCACGCATTGTAATACTGGAAGTCTGGCCACAGGTTTGCACTTAAAACCTATATATTAAGGATTGAATGAATGATTAAAATTTTTGTTTAGCCGGTTATGGAACAGCTCTGGGAGTGATTAGATCTTTACATTCTAAGGACTGGTTGTCACACGCCGTGAGTTCTTTCGTCTTTGTATTCAATTGTAATCTTTAGAAATAAAATCAGACTTTATATCGTTGTCAGTATTTCTCATTAGTCATTACTCACTTATACCTATACTAATTAATACCTTGACACTTTCATTTATAATCCTTAACTCATCTTTTTAAAACTTGTGACAAAAAATGGGTTTAATAGAATAGTTATCTATCTACATTTTCCTTTATAACATTTTCAGTGGTATTTCTTTTACTCTAATTGCTATCAATTCTATAGAAGAGTTGAGAAATTCAAAAGAAGATGACGTGGACACATTATTCAATATTTGATTATTTGCTAAACGGCTAATGAATGCATAAGTTTTGTAAATCTATGTTGAAATCGATTGATCGATAAAAGAGTTTATTATTATTTATTAGTATTGCACAGAAACGCGTCCATACAATCAGGGCTCGAGATTGACTGCTTGGGAACTGGTACGGGACAACATACCGGCCACTCTTATATGTGACAGTATGGTCGCCGCTCTCTTCAAGAGTAAGTCTATCGATGCGGTAGTCGTTGGAGCGGATCGAGTGGTAAATCATATAATTGATTGTCGATTCTATTGAATTGTAAGCTAATGTTCGGTTTGGCCCATAAGGTGGCCAATGGAGACACAGCCAATAAAATCGGAACCTATCAGATCGCTGTGTTGGCTAAACACCATTCGGTGCCCTTCTTCGTGGCCGCACCCAAAAGCACGATTGATATGAGTCTGAAAAGCGGGGATTCAATCCCTATCGAGGAAAGACCGGCCGATGAGATGAAACGAATCGCTGGCATTCAAATCGCAACTCCGGGTATGAGATCTGCTTTCACTTAATCTGATATAACATTTATTTAACCGAAAATATTTGGTCAGAAATAAATTGTTGGAATCCCTCCTTCGATGTGACCCCAAACAACTTGATTGCAGGCATTATAACAGAATTTGGTGTCTTTCCTCCCGACCAACTCAGCAAACAATTCGGGATTTGATTTCGATTATGAATAGAATTTTTGTCAAAGAAAGCAATTATTGATAATTAAAATGATTTTTAATAAAATCTAATTTTTGGCCGAAATATCAACGAATAAAATGAATTAATGAGAAAAGCGTTCAAAAAAATTAATGACATTTTGTTGTATAAAACATTTGAATATATTTTATATAATTATAATAATAGAAAAAAAATATTATATTTTATAACAAAAATAATTTTTACAAAAATAGTTTGTTTTGATTGAAAAGAATTGTAAAACCAATTGAAAAGAAATATATTTTATATAATCATTGATTAAGTGGCGGAATATCTCTCGAGAAGGAAGGCGTGACAGGAATCGCAGACCCGGACCGGCTTCTTGTTGGATGGCAGTGGCATTTCGTTGTTCGAACAGATACTGCAAAATATTCCGCCACAACTCCGACAGTGATGCTAACAGTGCAGCAGTGCGTTCAGACATAGGGTTTAGTTATTAATAATCATATAATGCAAACAATTATTGTATTCTATGTGTCGTTCCATACCTTTCTTCGCGCGACAGAGAAGGGTTTGGAGCACTGATGGCACTCAACCGCATTCCTATCGCTCGTCCAAACGGCTTCTTTGAGTCGACCGCTGTTCTCCTTCAGGCCATCCAATTCTAGTTTGGAACTGATTCGACCAGAGATCAAATTTTATTATAATGTATTCATCTATAGCACAGGTATGACTCACTCCTGCAGTTGTTTTCCTATCTCTTCCAATGAGAGCTCGTATTCCATACACTTCTTCCTCAGCAGTTCGCTATCCTTTTCAATCTGAAGAGACTGACTGGCCGTTCGTCTTTGGCTTTCCATTTGGTGCTGCAATGATGTGATTTGTTCCTGTTGTTCGTCAATCAACTTCTGAAGAGTAGTTCGCCATTCCTTCTCTGTCAGCGCGTCCTTCTCTGAAGATATCCTTTGATTGTCAGAAAAATATTCGAAATATTATTTGTATTTCAAAATCAAATACAAAACTTATGTTCAATACCTCTGGCGCTCAATATCTGTGAGCTTTTCATTCAATTTCTGATGGCTTTTCTCGTCAGTCATGCGTTGCTTCTCATAAAATTGTACTCTTTTTATGTGATTTCAATTTTGGTGTCATTTTTGAAAACAAAGAACGAAATAGACATCAGATTTGAATAATTAATTTTAATTGTGATTAAAGTTATGGAAAACGAGTAATAAATAGAGTTTATTGTAATTCAGATAATATTTGATTAGAAAATATTGATTATTAAAATCGATAACAAGTCATATAAAGTGTTAAAAATTAATCGGATATAAGAGTGCTTTCAGTCAAGTGGTGTGAGTTCGAGGGAATGTCATACTTGGCTTCGAGCTGTGCTATAGTGCTGGCCATTGTCGACACATTCTGCTCCAAATGCGAGATATGATTGGATTTGTTTTTGATGGAAGTCTCGCACTCTTGCAGTTTGGTATACATCTGGAGGTTAATTGTCTTAATGTCTTCCAACTGTCTTCGCAGTGATATAACAGAGTCCTGTTTCTCCAATACATCCCTTTCCAACAAATGCATTGCAGTTTCGGCTTCTTTTTTCAGAAACACCTGTACTTCCAGTTCTTTTTCTACAGACTCTCTTCGCTTAACCTCTTGTTTGGACTGTTCTTCTAATCGCAAAACTTCTTCTTTGGTTTGCTTTAAGACATTCAGCTCTGGAATCGATTTTATGATCTCATAATTGTTGTCAATGTTTCGAAAGGATTGCAATTCTTCTTTCATAAGAGTATTGTCTGTTTGAAGGCATTCTATTTTGTGCTCTAAGTTTGAAATCGTAGAACTGTTTCATAAAATACGATATATTTTCAGAACTAATCACAAGATTTGACTTCAAATCTAACCTCAAATGTCTGTTGAGTTCTTCGATATAATTCTTTTGGTCTAATACTATAGATATGTTATCTTCAGATCCGTTACTAAAATATATAATTTGATGCGAATTAAGAGGAAATATAGTTATAGTCAACGGATTTCATACCACTTCCCATTCAGACCATTCTCTTGTCTCAACTCTTCTTCTAAAGGATTGGATTGAATATTATCTCTTAAATACAAAGTGTAATCAATGACCGCATTATCTGAATCTAAATCCTCTTCTTTGACGCACAGATTGCAGTCAAGAATATTAAGTCCGACGAGTAGTCCGCCGACCACTACAGCCTCGTCGCACATCATTAACGCCTTGTCCTCATAGTATTCACACAAAAGTATTTCTCTATTCTCTAAAAGCAAACGAAAATAATCGGAAAGTCTTTTCTTCATTAACGCCAATCTCATCCAAGCCCTCGCTTTCCCCAAACCAGTCCTTCCAATGGTTTCAAAGACAGTGTTTGAGTCCATAATAAGTCCAATAATATTAAGACTAATTATCTGACACTTACTTAATCGATGGAATATGTCTGGCACTGGCAGTAATATCTGAGGCATCGGGTGATAGTCTCTCCACTAATTCAATTACATTCCATAAATCCTTTTTCGTTTCGAATAAACCTTTTTTTGCTTTTATTCGGAAATAAAAATAAAATATATTTTAATAACTGCTCGAATCAGTGCTACCACTAATCAGTGCTAATTCACATTTGAGGCCGTGTTTTAAGATTTGTTCCAAAATTATAAACAAATGATTTAATGAGACATTAGTCGAGTCGACGATACGACTTGTTTGCACAGAATTCTCAATCAATTCCTTTACTATGAGTTTCATTAGACTCACATAATTCGAGCGCTCAATAGACCAACGATTTTGAACTGAAATCAAATAATTTGAACAAAAATTATAATAAATTCTATATTTTTGATAAAAACAAAATACTCTGAAATGATTTATTGTAGTAATTGTTTTGCTTTTCTGCCAAAACAATCCAATCGCCGACAACTAATACTCTGGTTCGCGACAAGCCGTTAGACATTGATTTACTCATTATATTCAGAACACAATTACTTTTATTCTACACCGTGAGTGAAAAGTCACGGCAAGTTCAACATTACTACATTAACCTTTATACCATATTCTTGGGAGAGAATCT
>JAQIWA010002425.1:0-13393 GCA_034693305.1 Eueremaeus valkanovi
ATACCTTTAATTTAAGACAATAAACGGGGAAATCGAAACACCAGAAGAGAAGTTGTGGTAATTTAAAGATATTCAAGAATAGAGGTTAAGAATAGCGAATATGATAAACAATGTATGAAAGGGTTGACAAAGAGGTCAAATAAGGTTATAATTAGCATAAGTAGAATTGAAGATAAGATGAGTCCAGCGGTGGCCTCACTATAAATGTCGTTCAAAATGATTATAGACCTTGGAGATTGCATAATGCTTATGGGAATGTTTTTTTCTGTAAATATTGCACTTTGCTTATTAGTCACTAATAGTAACCAAGATAATATTAATTTAGAAACGAACTGATAAGTGAAATAAAAGGGTTTAACTCATAATATTGCTATTCATTAAAAAGTCTGGAAGTTTTTAGACATTCACTCAATAAGTATAAAAACTTTTGTCTTATTGAGTCTTTATTAAAATATAAGCTTGGTCATGGAGAAAGAAGATTCATCAGAAAGTAAAGGTCCAGGATTGTTTGAAGCTATATTCGGTGGTTTAGCGATAAGCGCTATGACATCGGCTGCGGTATCGGCCGTAGCAGTCGATGAGCTATCAAAGGCTAACCAAGAGATTAAGAGACAAAGGGCTGAATGCGATCAAGAGTTTCGAGATTCAGATTACCTGGAACCTGAAGAGGGTGACCTCATTGAAATACAAAGAGACAAATACGCTCATTGGGCTATATATGTGGGCAATGGATATGTCATACACCTGACCTGTGAAGACGGAAAAGTATATAAATATTTGCGTCAAACACTGAAAGTAGTGGCCGGGGATCACAAGTGTCGGATCAATAACATGAGTAAAGCTGCCAAAGAGATAGGACTTATACCCAGATGTGTGGATGAAATACTGCAAAACGCTTTCATGAAATTGAGCAAGGTTGAAAATTATGCCGTTTCGGCCAAAAATTGTGAGCATTTTGTTACTGAATGTCGATATGGAGTGCCGTTCAGTCTTCAGGCACAGGTATATAATGGTAAGACTGTGCTTAAAGCTATGGTCAAAACAGCTCCTAGATTTATTGGTACTTCGCAAACAGCTCGCTCAAATTGATTGGCCAGTCAGTATTGACGACCAGTGTATTAGGGTAAACATTTTTCAAAACTTATAAAATGTTGAAAACTATATGTAATTATAATTTGATATAAATATAAAAAAATTTATTTGATATCACTTTTAAAAATTCATTAAACCTTTGAATATTTGAAAACTGGACCAGGTTTATACCTTTCAATCTGTATTTAATCAAGATGCATAGATATTAAAAGTTTGTGAACACCTGACCAGTGAAAAGGGAATTGTATGGTATTATGTGGCTCTAAAGTCCCCATTAATAATATGACAAATGCGGCCAAACGTAGAGGTCTTTCCGCCAGAAGTGCTGTTCTTATAGTGAAGTCGGCGTACAATAAGTTACACAAAAGAGAAGATAATTATCATTTCATTCGTTATACCGTAATTGCAAACATATAAATGTCATTGAATATGATAATAGACCTTGGAGATTATATAATATTATGTTAATGGGACTGTTTTTTGTAAATATTGTACTTTGGTATTTAGTCACTAATAGTAACCAAGATAATTTTAATTTTGAAAGGAACTGATAAGTAAAATAAAACGGGTTAACACATAATATTGCTATTCATTAGAAAGTCTGCAAACTCTTAAACATTCACTCAATAAGTATAAGAACTTTTGTCTTATTGAAAATCTTAATTAAAATATAAGCTTGGTTATGGAAAAAGAAGATACATCAAATACTAATGGTTCAGGTTGGTTTAAAGTTATATTCAGTATTATAGCAATAAGCGCCGGCGTATCGGCCAAAGCAGCCTATGATGCATCCAAGGCTAACGAAGAATTTGAGAAACAAAGGGCTGAATGCGATCAAGAGTTTCAAGATTCAGATTACCTGGAACCTGAAGAGGGTGACCTCATTGAAATACAAAGAGGCAAATACGCTCATTGGGCTATATATGTGGGGAACGGATATGTCATACACCTGACCAGTCAAGATGGAAAAGTATATAAATATTTGCGGCAAACACTCAAAGTAGTGGCCGGGGATGACAAGTGTCGGATCAATAACATGAGTAAAGCGGCCGAAGAGATAGGACTTATACCCAAATGTGTGGACGAAATACTGCAAAACGCTTTCATGAAATTGAAAAAAGTAGAAAATTATGCCGTTTTGGCCCTAAATTGTGAGCATTTTGTTACTGAATGTCGATATGGAGTGCCGTTCAGTCTTCAGGCACAGGTAGTCAATGGTAAGACTGTGCTTAAAGCTATTGTCAAAACATTTCAAAAATTAAGTGGTACTTCGCAAGTAGCCCGCTCCAATTGATTGGGCAGTCAGTATTGATGACCGGGGTATAATGTTTAGAAAGTTTGAAAACTATATATAATTATAGTTTAATATAAATATAAAACATTTTATTTGATATTACTTTTAAAATTCATTAAAATTTGTGACTAATTATAAATAATATTGAATTGATTTTTATAATAAATACTTTTTAAATACAAAAATTTTAAAATAATACTTAACCAGGTTCATACCTTTCAATCTGTATTTGTTAAAAGTTTGTAAGTATTTCCTATATCTAAAATATGCTCAAGCTTAAATTTTTAAAGAGAGACATTATTCTAATTGCTATTATTGAATATTAAACATTAATTATTGAATAATTAACATATTTTTAAAAGTTAGCCTGATTAGTGATGGTATCTGATGGCTCAAATGCAAACCAATATCAGCGAAGCTCGAAATGTTAACGCCTTTAGAATAGTCTTCACTTAAAGCTAGCAATGGATGGCTTCACTGCAGTACAAATCAAAACAGGAATATTCTGTATATTCTATTGACATAAATATTGTAATTCATTAGAATTAAAATTATTATAATTTAAGTCATAAAAAAGTTTTTTGTGTCGACAATAATGTTCGGTCAGATGTGCCGAAAGGCCGCGAAGACAATGACTGGCTTTGCTGTGAATATAGCTGTGAATGCAGTGAAGAAAACAGTGGATGAATGCGAGAAAGGAAAGGAAGAGTTGGAGGGAATCAGAGGTGAATGCAATGCACTCTTTGTCGAACCCAGAGATCTTAATGCAGTGGCCGGGGATATGATTGAGATCGAGAGAAAGCCTTACTCACATTGGGTTCTATATGTGGGCGATGGCAATGTCATACACCTGACCGGTCCATTCGATAACGACCAGTACAAGTATGTGTTGGGCCGACTCAGCGATGTGGTCGAGGGCTCTGTCTGTAGAGTCAATAATATGGAAACTGTAGCCAAACGTAGAGGACTTGTGGCCAGAAGTGCGGAGGTTATAGTGAAGGCCGCGTATGCGAAGTTGGATCAAACAGAAGACTATCATATCTTTGAGAATAATTGCGAACATTTTGTCACTGAATGTCGATTCGGACAGCGATTCAGTTTACAGGGAGAGCTCGCAGATGACAAGCCTATGGTCAGTACGATTGGACCGGCGATCGGCAGATTCATTGGCGCCTCTTCTATGACTAATCCTATTCCTGCGGCCATACCTGCAGTCATACCGATTATAAAGAGCATCTGAATAAAGATCATTTTTCTCGGTTGAAAATTATAAGAGCCGTACGAATCGAATGGATTTATTATTGAATTAAATTCAAGAATTTATTCAGGGTCATTTTTCTGTTAGCCTTGAATATTTATTGAATTATCTGGGTGAGTCATGTATACTTAAGATATTGAATACTTGTTATCTGTAAAAACTTTCATAACATTGGATGCAATGAAAAATGAAAAGTCAATTAATATTTTAATTTCATTATTTTATTCGGCCGTTGTTAATAAAGAATATTTTATTTTTACTATATATTCTATGCTTTTATATAGGGGGAGGTGGGGGAGATAAAAGACAAACTATATACTCCAGTCTTTATTATGAAAGTGGAGTTGAATATTTTAATAAAATATTGTTATGAATAAGATATTCCTATTTATTGTTAAATTACATTATTCTCAATCATTGCAGTCATTATTTGCCTCATTGTATGCATAATATTCAATGTCATAATTGATATCCTTTTGTGTTGTATTGATTTCAAATAGCTTTTAAATAACTGTGCAAAATAATTAGAAGATTGTTCCTTGGGTTCGCTACCATTTTGTAAACACAACCCCCTTTTCACCTTTTTTTAACTTTAATTATTAAATGTCATTCAAAGATATCTAAATAATGGCTAACAAAATGTATATTTTTTGAAATAGTCTGCACTTCAAGCCATCAATGTATTGCTTCACTGCAATGACAAGAATATTCTGTATATTTTATTGACTTAAATATTGTAATTCATTTGAATTAATATAACTATAATTTAAGTCATAAATAAATTGTGTCGACAGTAATGTTCAGTGAATTGTGTCGTAAGACTGCAGAGACAATGAGTGGCGTTGTTGTGGACATAGCTGTGAATGCAGTGAAGAAAACAGTGGATGAATGCGAGAAAGGAAAGGAAGAGTTGGAAGGAATCAGAGGTGAATGCAATGCACTCGTTGTCGAACCGAGTGGTCATTGAATTATCAACAACCCAGAATATTACGGGTGATCTGCAAGCACTTCAATACTTTGCAGTAACTCTTGTATTGTTATAATTGTGTCCTCGACTCGTACACACACTCGGTGTGGGACTTATTATCATGTGAGTTTCTATTTGTTTATTGTGATCTGAATTTGGAAACAGATCAGTTCAAGTGCTTTATAAATAGAATTTTATTGAACTTTCAATATTTTCAGTCGCTTTCAAAATGTAAATCGATTTGATTTTGTGGACAAACTGTTGATTCAAATATAAGACATTATGGCTGACACAGTTCAACAACAGAATTCAGGAGAGGATACTGAAAAAGACCAGTCCAGGGTGCAAATAGGTGGTGTCTGGTGATTTTCCTCTGGAATAAGTGTGGTCGCGGTCTCAGCACCCGGTGTCGTGTTAGCCATAGCGGCCGCCGATTATTCAGAAGCAAAGAAAGATTTTGAAGAACTAAGAGCTGAAAGCGATCAAGAGTTTCGAGATTCAGATGATGTGGAGCCTAATGAGTGTGGTCTCAGTAAAATAGAAAGAGGCCTTTATATGCATTGGGCTATATGCAGTATGTGGGCAATGGATATGTCTTACACCTGACCAGTAAAAGGGGTGAATATTTGTTCCAATCAATCAGTGAAGTGGCTGGGAAGGACAGGTGTCGGATCAATAACATGACGAAAGCTGCAGCAGGTATTGAACTTAAGGCTAAAAGTGTGGACGAAATTCTTAAGAAGGCTTTCAGACTAAACTGTGAAAAAAGTATAAAATTTTGAATAAAAATTGCGGGCATTTTGTCACTGAATCCCGATATGGACAGGCATTCAGTTGTTAGGCAGAGGTAATCAATGGGAGACCTGTTCTTAAAGCAATGGTAAAACTTCTTATAAAAGTCGTAGTTGGTAGTGTCCTGTTTCAATTGATCCAGGGTGATATTGATATAAAACAAGATATGATTGATATTAATTACATTAAACAGTATTTTACAGAACTTATGGAATAAATGAATAAAAATTATTCAAAATATTTATAATTTTTAAAAACTTTCGATTAATTTATAATAATATTAAAATATATTTAATGTAAAATATTTTCAAAATACAACCTAATTATCAGCTTTACTACTTTAGATTATTCATTAACTAGTTCTAATTCTGAAGACACTATTCATATGCAATAGATATGCTTTCCATTGGTTCTGTGCTTACCTTATGATAAAACTTCAGTCACTTCTATGGTTTTGCAGCAAAAAATAGTTGTAAGGATTTGAAAGTTAATGGCTCGTCATCACTAACTCCGGTAGTGCCCTGACTGTCTACCCTGACATTCGAATCAAATCATGCTTAAATTGAAGGATAAATACTGTTGAAGCCTCTGACAAAATTTTAGCCTTGAATGGCCATAAATTTCCGAGATATGGGACAAAATAGAAGTATCAGTAAATAGGTTTCACTGTATCTTGCTGAGGTGAAAATTATTTGAACTGGTGGATTTGGATTTATATAAAATTACAGTTTTTATATTTCATTCAAAATTAATTCAATATATATTGCATTCAAAATAAATATTTTATATAATTACAGTTTGAAATCATATCGACAAATATATATATTTTGTTTGAAATATTATATTAAACTATACAAGATTTTATAAGTTTTAGCAAAAAATTTATTATTTTACTTATAATAATAAATTAATTACAAAAATCACCATGATCAAAAATATATTAATACATCAAAATTACTGGCAAATGATTTATATCAAAAAAATTATATAAACCTGGCTATAAATATCAAGTAAACTGTAAATAAATTCCAACGACTGCTATCAATTCTTCACCGATATTATCACTTTCCGTTCACGATATTCTTAATAAATTTATGGCACAGTATAAATAAATTTTTGATATTGTTAAATTTAAATTCAAAAATTGATAATTTTTAGGACACTGATTGTAATGATTTTCAAAATTATACGTTTTAAAGATTGAAAGGAATTTTTATTCAACTTTGTTTTATATTATACTCACAGCAAATTGAGCAAGTTCATTGTTAAGGGAAAAATAATTTGTTTTAAGATTTAATTATTTTACCATCAGTTAATTTCAAAAGTAGCTTTATACTATTATTATTATACTATTGATATTTTAATTTTGATATATAAATGCAAAGTTTAATTACATGAAACTGTAATTTTTTAATATTTGAAAGTCCAATAATTTATAGGCTCTCAAATATACCTTGAATATATTCAAACTGTAAATTTTAAATCAAGATAGAAATATCAATTTATATGCTTTACTGTTTCGCCAGATACAAGAAAACCTCCATACTAGCTTTCATATTTTTGCAATATCCTCGGCAATTTATGGCCATTCAAGGCTATTATTTTACAATTATTTTTTATTAGGAAAATGCAATAATTTAAGCAAGGTTTGATATAATAGTCAGGGTAGACAGTCAGGGCACTACTAAATGCAAACCAAAAGATTGCATTGCTAAAAATGATAATGTGAATGTATACGTGTTATAGGAATCATAAATTATGATCTGCCAACTTTTGTCAACAAAGAAATTTAATATTGTTTGCATACTCTGATTGCTACGAAATTAATATATTTTATCAAGCTTCTTTTATTATTTAAAAAGCCGTCACTTTATCGAAAAAAGAAATATCGTAGGTGGGTACGTCTAGATGAGGTCCAGGGTAGATAGAAATAAGGGAATGGATTTTGGGTTGAAATAGAAATTTTAGGCTATTTGTTCGAAATATATGTAGCTTTCAATCAGAGATAGGCAATGGGCCTGACGACAGGGGGGGTGGTGGTGAGGTAAGCCAAATAATTTGAACAAAATCAATGGGGGGTGGGGTACAACATGCCTAAAAACACACTTATCCTTAAAAACCCAATTTTTCCCTAAAAACCCTGTTTTTCGCCTAAAAACCTGTCCTTGAGCCTCGGCCAAAATCACAGGGCGGGTTACCCCTTGTGCCCTCCATTGCCTTTCACCGCTTTCAATCTTACTTAAATCGAGCTTGACAAGTGGAATTTAGCATTATACTGAAACAGGGTAATTTTTCGATTTTCAATCATAGGGATTATTTTAGCCTGAGCCTCCCTTCGGGATCAGTGTATTAATCAGTCAATAGATCCTGGTTGCACTGAAGCTCATTTAATCAATTAATCCGTTTATCGCTGATAGTTGTTATATAAAGTAATGTGAAATTTTTGCACCGATTCATCATTCATCCAGTCTGTATGAGTGGCCAAATCTGAGACTAAGTATTAGAATTACTCGATTCGATCTGAATATCAGTTTTGCTGATTCTAATGAAACGGATAAATTTTATTGTTTCACTTCTAATATATTTGGCCGTAAGTTACGTTGGATTCTATATTTAAATTAATATGAGTTAAAAATAATCTGGATTATAATAGGTTAGCTCAGATGCTAAGGGCTTGCTGTCAACCGCTGCAAAACTTGGTGCAGCGGCTCTGATATCAAGAGCCGTCGATGTCTCGAACGAAGATAATAAAGTGAACAATGAATTAGCGAAACATAACGCGGAATTCGATCCGGGTCAATTAAATGCAGCTGAATTTCCCTGGTATAAAAACTGGCACTGGGCACTATTTTGTGGCCAATTCATCAAAGATGCCATAAATTTGCAAGATGATATAACATCCGCTTCAGCTCTTATAACACCTACTTCGGCAGTTATAACACCCACTTCAGCTGTCATAGTAATAGGAGCTGGGCTTTCGGTTATCGCATCCAAAAAAGCAAGTTCAAACGCTCAAGAAGAATTGAAGAAGATAAGAGCTGAATTCGAGCGCAATTATCTTGAATCGGTTTGCTTGAAAGCTGAACAGGGTGATCTCATTGAAATAGTAAGGGGCGATTTCGCTCATTGGGCTATATATGTGAGTGAAGGGAAAGTCATACACCTGACCGGTGAAGAAGAAAATGGATATAAATATTTGCGCCAAACACTCGAAGTAGTGGCCGGGGATAATAAGCATCGGATCAATAATATGAATGGATCGGTTAAAGGACTGTCGGCTAAAAGTCAGGACGAGATACTTAAATGCGCATTCAGTCGGTTAAACGAAATTGAATACAATTATAGTGTATTTGATTTTAATTGTGAGCATTTCGTTACACAATGTCGATATGGAAAGGCATTCAGTCTTCAGGCAGAGGTAGTTGATAATGCGCTTCTAAAATATTTTTTGAAAACAATCATGATTAGTGGCGCGGCGAAACTAGCTCAAAAGAATTAACTGCAATTTAATGACCAAGTTATGAAATATATCGAAGAAAATTTAATGCAAAATATTTATAATCTTATAATCAAATTATTCATTATTTTTGAAAAGTTTTCAGAACTGATGGCATAATTATAAATGTATTGAAATTTTCGAAATAAATAAATTCAATTATAAATTATTTGTTAAATCTTGTTTTGAACAGTGGTATGCTATCCCGCTTCAATTGATCCACGGTCATAATTATATTAAACAAGATATTTATTAAACAGAACTTCACAGAACTTATCGCTTAATTGAATAGAAATTATTCAAAACATTTATAATTATTTAAAATTTAGTTAAAATTTTTGATTAATTTATAATAACATAAAAATGTATTTAATATAAAATAATTTCAAAAATAAATACTAATTATGTTTAATAACATTCGCCTTTGAGAACACACTTATTGTTATAATTTCTGAGATAACCCCTAATACAGTCACACTTGGGCTGACACGAGAACATACAATCAGTGAGAGTCGTATCGCAGCTCTCATCACAAGTTCCGCATTCATTGTATCTCTCATTTGGGCCGCAATTAAGCTCCGATTCCTTAGTGATTATGTCTTCGCTAAGAGTGCAGTCGTCTCTCAATACACACCCTTTAGTGCTATCGTCTCTCACAAACCCTGGTCTACACGTGCAGTACAGGCCATCCAGACAGACCTCAGGACAGGCTATTCTCAAGCCATCGTCACAATTGCGTCCGCACTCATTGAAACAATCCGTGTCAGTTTCATTGATTGAGCATGCTACTTTGGAATAATCATTATTCATGAATAAACTGAACCAAAATTGAAATTTTCTTTAATTATATTCAACGAAAAAAATTGAATAAAAACTGAAAATTGTTTTCCATTTCAATTCAAAATTATACTTGCATTTAGTTCCGGCAGATTTATCACATTGAGGCCCAGTACAGGTCAACAAAACTTCTTTTGCGTGGAATAAATTATTTGGTGAAAGGTCATATTTTTAAAATAAAACATATTAACCTGGTTGCTGTGGTTTGAAATAGGGTCTGCCCGGCATCGGTCGTCCGATTCGAAATCCTTTTCAAAATGTGATTGGTCAAGTATCATTTTTTGTAAAATTTAATTACTGACCTCGAATCAAAGTGAAAAGAACTAAGACTGATGTAATTTTGAATAAACTATTCATGTCCAAATTTAGTTTAAGTGAATAATTACGTATCAACTTGATCAATTTTAAATATTTTTATTAATAACAGATTTTTAATTATGTTTTAGATTTTAAAATTCAATTTGTTTTTGAGTCTGTTTTAAATCAAATTAAGTTTATTTTTAACCCTATTTTCAATTTATAATAATTAATAGAGCATTAAAATATGACCTCGTCTGCATATAAATATAAACAAGGTGAAACCAAAAAGTCTCATTGTTCAAATAAATCAAGTTAGCTCAACGAAATGATTATTCACAGATTGTTAGGTTAGCCATCTAAATTAAGGTAGAATCCAACAAGGACACTTGCATGTATTCCAGAAATGGAGCAAGCTTAATCTGAATTTATAACATTTGTTGCGCAAATATTTGACACAGATAACTTATTTTAAATTATTTGGTTAAACACATGAATTATGATATGATACCATGGACGATCAAGTCACTTTTTCAAAATTCAAATATATTAATAGATCATTTTATTTATTTAAAACTAAAGAATTTATTGTTTTAATAGAATATTATGAATTGAATTGATTTTCAAAAATTCAGTTAAGTTTAAAATACGTAAATTAATTTAATGGCCAGGATAATTAATATGGTTTATCATTTTCACAATTTTCACGTTGGGCATTCCACTTTGTACCAGGTGCACAGCTCATTACATGTATAATCCAAACTTTACCATTCACATCATAAACGCACGAAACATACTTATGTGGGTCACTTGGATGCGCGTAAAAGCCCTGATTCTTACAGTGAATAATAGTTCCCCCGATCACTTCAGTGCCAGATGGAAATGGAGTCGAACTAAATGGTGTCGAACTAATACCCGGTTGTGTTGTCACCTCTAAAATACATGCTTTCGATTGCTGACTCCATTTAGTACCCTGCTCACATTCGAATATATGGAACCACCAACCGGTTTGGTTGCCACCAGTCCTGTACTCACAATAAACATACCGATGCTTATTAGTCGGGTGCGGAAGAACTCCTTCAGTTACACAACGAAAACCATGTCCGTCAATCACTGCCCTGCTTGTATTTGATAAATGATCCACGGATATTTCCTTATATAATGTTGTATCTGGAACAAAAATTTTATCCAGATTATTATTTAAATAAAATATTAATTAAAATATTACCTCTTTTTACTGAATTTTCAAATGAAATAATGTCTGAAATGTATAATAAGAATAGATATAAAACTAAAAATTTCATTGTTTTTCATATTCTGTGCGCGAATATAATTCTCATTAATAATGACTAAAATATTATTATATCAGTCGGTGTTTGAGTAGTCATACAACTGTTGTGTAGATAAACTGAATCTTATCTTAAATAACAAGTAGCATAACGTAAGTTGGAAGCTCACATTTACACCACACAAGTTAATGTTTTATCAAATTTCAAACCCATAAGAAGATACCGGAACAGATACTTTATAAACAAGATAACAGTTTCGAAATTTTCATATACAGGTATTTATAGCAAAACTTTATTTTTTGAGTTCAAACAATTGTATTTTTTAAATCATTTTATTCTATTAACTACAAGTTGGAGCAAGATTGATTGAAAATTATACATGTTAAGAAATATAATCCACATAGTTTATTTAAATGATAGTGTATCAAAATTGTCACAGTCCATGCTAACTGGGTTGAGCCTTGTACCTCGTGGACAATCCATTACATATATTTTCCACCCTTTATAGCTGCTTGCTCCTTTATGCAAACAAACGTAATACTTATACGGGTTATTTGGATGTGGGTAAGCACCCTGATGTTTGCAGTGGAAGACCGTTCCATTGATCAATTGATTCGGGCTGTCATCTAAAATACATGTGCGTAATGTTTGATACCATTTGGTACCCTGCGCACATTGGAATATATGGAACCACCACCCTGGTTCATTACCACCGGTTCTGTGCTCACAGTAAACATAACGATACCGATTAGTCGGGTGCGGAAGAACTACTTGTGCGACACAACGAAAGCCATGTCCGTCAATGAACTTTATGTTTGACTTTCCTAAATATTCGACCGATACTTCTCCGCGTAATAAAGTATCTAGTACAAAAAGTATCTTGGCTCAATTTTGTTTGAGTGGTTATACTTATTTTCAATAAAATATTACCTCTTTTTGCGAAATTCTTGAGTGAATTGATGTTTGAAATGTAAAACAAAAATAAATATAAGAATAAAAGTTTCATTGCTTTCGATATTTTCTGTGCGAATAAAATTCTTACGAAATAAAGTGATTTTTCTTTTATCAAAAACAATTTATCAATATATCAGTTTACAGTAGGTTGAGTTGTTTTGCACCTGGTGCCTATTATGATTGGAACCATTATCTTTGAATTCTATACAGGATAATTTTATGACAGATGCAATTCTTTACTCTTGAAATTATATTTATTTTTCAATTGTTTTAAATATATCAACACATTTAATATGAGGGCTAAGATTCTCAATGGAGATGGTGCCACCCTGGGTGAAAAGCCATTCATAGCAATTTTAATTCAAAATTCATTCTAATATGAAATATAATTAATAATAATAATGAACTCATTTTATATGTCAGTAAATATTTATTTAAAATATAAACTATATTTGCATTAGTATTGTCAACAAAATAGCAGTGAATTTCATCCATACAGTCGTTAATCCATTTTTAAAATAGTAATCAATCGAAAAGAGTTTATATTTTTAGGCCTTAAATAAAATTTTTGGCAAAACTTAAAAATGAGCTCTGATTTTGGGCTTAATTTTGATTTAATAACTATAAGAATATTTTATGTTTAGTTTAGGAAATATTTTGTTCTCAACTTTTGATTGATTATAAACTCTTTTTTACAACAAATTCTGTGTTAAATATAACAAATATTTTTCATTCAATTAATATAACAATAATTAATCTAACATTTCATTCATCTCTATCACAGACTAATCAATTGATGTTTAGTTTAATTAATAATGATTTTCAATCGTAATATCAATTGAATTGGACGTAAATTCACTAAAAATAGCGATAATTTTCTTTCAATATTAAGTAAAACATTATTTTTCTAATAACTTATTGGAAGCCTTTGTTTAACACAAATGAATATAACATAAAATTAATATAATTATACATTAAAATAGTTTCAAATATATTTTCATCTCTACTGTAATTATAACAAAAATATTGATTAGTATTACGTAAAATAAAATATAGTTTCAAAACTAATTCACCGAAAAAAAATAATAATTAATTTTATATTCAATTAATATATGAT
>JAQIWA010002426.1:0-13391 GCA_034693305.1 Eueremaeus valkanovi
TGAAGAACTGCAGACAACGGCTCACAAGTACTCACTCGAGAACTTCGATGCAGTGCTGATGACAGAGGAGTTCCTTCACTTGTCGTTCACTGAATTAGAAGTTATTATTTCGAGTAATACAATGAAAGTCAGTAAAGAAGAGAATGTTTTCAATGCAGTAATGGCTTGGATTAGACAAGACTTGAAGAAAAGGGAACGACATTTGCAACAACTTCTGAAACACATGAGACTAGAGCTTATGGATCGCACATTCCTTGTGGGAAGAGTGAGCTCTGATCCCCTGATTACTGCTAATCAAATCTGTAAAGATATGGCCAATAAAGCACTGCTACAACACTTGAATGAAGGAAAGGATAAAAATAATAGGACTGTTAAGAGAGAGAATAGAAAACCGGAATGTCCTAACTCATTAATTTTTTCTATCGGAGGATTGTCCTGGCATAATTCCTGTGAATTCTATAATCCCATATCAAATAAATGGGCTTATTTGGCACCCACTTCTCAATATAGGCGAGGTTCGGGTGCAGTTGCACTGAACCAGATGATATACACAATGGGTGGAGCCCATTGGTTAAGTGCATTGAATTCGGCTGAAGTTTTTGAGCCAATGATCAATAAATGGAAATTTATTAAACATATGAATGTAAAAAGAGAGGGGTTAGGAGTGGCAGCGCTTAATGACCTGATATATGTTTGCGGCGGTTCTAATGGTTTGTATAGAAGATTATAAATATTAGGTTCAAATAATTTTTCATCACATTTCAGGCAATACTTTTCTGAATTCTGTTGAACGTTACGATCCATTAGTAGACGAATGGACTTCAATGCAGACAATGAATACGAAGAGACAGTATTGTCGTTTGTGTGCATTAAATGGCTGTCTATTCGTCGGTTAGTTTCAATAAAATTCAATTATTTTTCATATAATTCATACTTCTCTTCAGTCGGTGGTTATGACGGATCAAATGCATTGTCTTCTATGGAACGAATGGATCCGCGCGTAAGACATGAATGAATGCAAATTAAAGTCAAAGAATACAAGCATTGCATTAATAGGAAGGAAAATGGCATTCAATGCCTGATATAAACTATCGGAACCAATTTGGTGCCACAGTACTCGATGGTCTGCTATACGTTGTGGGCGGAAATTCTGTCACCTCGAATAGTTGCCAACGATTTGATCCGAAGAGCAATTCTTGGCAACCGATTGAATGCTTACAAAAAGAACGGTTTGTTAATTGATATGAATTTATGAATACTTTATTCATTCGAGTATTCAATTGGTTTGTTATAGCTATGGATTAGAAGTGGTTGAATGTGAGGGTCAATTGTATGCAATTGGGGGATCTTATGATGGAGATCGTTGTCGTTTAGTCGAGAGATATGACCCCAAAAGAAATGAATGGATTTATGTCTCATCAATGAATAGTGCAAGAACCAACTTGTGTTCATCTGTGCTCTCATTCAATGTCAATATAATTGATATACTGACCAACGATTAAACAGTTTTGAAGCTAAAGAAATATTTAGAAAAATAGACAATTAAATACCTGTCGTTAATCACGGGAGTGACTGAATGGCCTCCCGGGCCTCCCGGGCCTCCCTTGGGCCTCCCTTCATCTCCTACTGTCCATACTGACCCAATTGACCCTTTTATGACACAAACTGATTCCTACTGATCCCCACTGACCTATACTGACACCTAATGACACTTACTGACCCTAACTGACCTCTACTTTATCCTTTCTGTAATGTAAAGTAAGGCAAAGGGAGGCAAACAAGAAGTTAGGACTGTAGAGGTCAGTTAGGGTCATTAAGAGTCATTAGGGGTCAGTATAGGTGAGTGGGGGTCAGTAGGCATCAGTTCATGTCATAAAAGGGTCAATAGGGTCAGTATGGACAGTAGGAGGCGAAGGGAGGCCCAAGGGAGGCCCGGGAGGCCCGGGAGGCCATTCAGTCACTCCCGTTAATCACCACAGTCTCCAAAACAGGGCGGAATGAAAATGAAAATGAATTTATTATCTTTACACTCGAGTGTTCACTGCAACCGAAGCTGATATCACGTGGTCGAGTTCAAACAACAGGGTGAAAGGCTGAATGACATGAAAATAACATTCTTGGAATAAATTGACACAGGCGAATAGCAGACTCGAACTCGGGACCTCCACCCCAAGTGCGAGCACACTACCACTGCGCCACACTCCGCGTCAATAGGGTAACCCGGAATAGGGTTTATATCCGTCTGGCGCCAATAGAAGAAAAAACGGGGGCTTACATGTGTGAGCACATATGAACACAACACTAACTCAATAGTCTGTTCGCATTCAAGTTCAAGTATGCGAACTCATATGGAAAGTTCCAATTTCAAAAAAGAATTGAACTGAGTTTGAAAGTTAACCTGCTAACTATTGAGTTGATGTGTTAAGTCCCCTGTGTTTGCATTGATCGCACCTGTCTGATATCCAAGCTCTTCCGCACTGTTCTGGAGACCTAACCTAACCAGCACATATCTATTACGCAATATCAAATTTGCCCAGCTCTCTTTATTTAATTAAATTATTAATACACATAGGCTTTGCCAATGCATACAGTGTTTGCAAATTGCTTAAACACTTCATACCCAGAAGATTGTGATAACAATACTCTTAATTCTAATTCATCGGCAATTAATATCGTCACGGCTTCTGAATTAATGAAACTTTGACCCAGCACAGATGATTCTCTCTTTAAATAGCCATCAGGTGGGTAAATAACCTTCGTAAAAATATAACTCCCGGCCAATGGTCCAGAAATTGCGTGGTATAGAGCTTGGATATATACTTGATCTGTAAGAATAATAATGAATTAAAATTGTACCCAGGATCAGATCAATATAACTTGCCTTCAAGATAGAGAATAGTTTGCGCCAAAGGTCTCAATACGTTAACACACTTTGTATAAGAATTTTTATTATTGTCAACAAAATAATAAAAAGCTCCGAAACCGACTCCAACTTCAACCCACGTATAATTGCTGCTGTATTTGCCTTCACAATTATTAACTGGAGCAATTGCGATATAATCCATTTCACCTACTTTAGTTTAAAATGAATTTTATTGATAACGAACATAAATAAACAATAATAATCTAGCACAAACTTTGTTGAATCGTATAAATATATCCCATGCCTTAAAAATTAGAGAAATAAAGGTATATTACAATATGGTCAATCAATCAAGGTAAAATAAGAATAAAGTCATAAGGATTATTACCAATGCACATTATAAGGATAATTATTATATTCACCGTTGAAATTATTTAAAATATTTATTTTTGTTGAAATAAGCAAGATATAAAATTATCTATGAAATATCAGCTAGGCAATATATTAGCTGTACTAATACAGGTCGCCTAGTCGGCACATTTAAAATTTATTGAACTATAATTAAATAGAAAATTCATACTGGATAAAAACTTCTGTGTAAATAAACTTCCTAGTAGCATTTTTAACCATAAGGTTGCAAGCAGGCAATAAATGTACTCGCTACTATAAGGAATGAGCATTGGATAGTCCACCTAAATTATATCAAAATAGGTGTTTTGAAACTTTTGTGAATTTTTTCCGTGAAATATTGAGAAATTTCATACTATTCAGGATATTTAATAACATTAATGAAAGCTATAAATTAATCTGATTTTTGAAACCCTGATTAAACTTATCTACGTTATTTTCTTAACAGGCTATTCTTGTTCAGTAAGAGTAAATTTTCGCCTAGATCAATACGCTTTGACATAGATTATGGACATAATTACAGTGAATATTAAAGTATTATAATTTGCAACTCATTTTTTCAGGGTATAATTTGCACAATAAATTAACGAGCACACACTAGGTACTCATAATTAAAGTTACCCAGCAATGTTTATTTTAATAAAATCTTTGATAAACAAATGATATTCCAGTGCATACAGTGTTTGCTGATTGCTTGAACACTTCATACCCAGATTGTGATAACAATACTCTTAATTCTAATTTATCGGCAATTAATATCGTCAAGGCTTTTGAATTAATAAAACTTTGACCCAGCACAGATGATTCTCTCTTTAAATAGCCAACAGGTGGATAAATAACCTTGGTGTAAATATAACGCCCGGCCAATGGTCCAGAAATGATGTTGTATAGGCCTTGGATATATGTTTCATCTTTAATAATGATAATGAGTTAAAATTCTACACTGGATATGATCAACAGAACTTGCCCTCATCATTGATGATTTTTCCGGCCAAAGGTCTCAATACGTTAACACTTTTTGTATCAGAATTTTTATTATTGTCAACCAAATAGTAAAGAGCACCAGGACTGTCTCCATTTTCAACCCACGTATAATTGCTGCTGTATTTGCCCACGCAGTTATTAACCAGAGCAATTGCGACATAATCCATTTCAGCTTGTTGAAAACAAATTCAATAATTATTATATTCAGGCTAATTTAAGATGGTGGGCTGACTTAAACCTTGTTGAATTTTATAAGTACAGCCTGGGCCTACAAGCAAATGAAATGTGAATTATAGTAAGGTATAATTAAATAAACAAAATTATATAGAGCATTACCAAGGCACATTGTTAACATAAGGATTAAAATCAGGATTAATTTTGAAATAATCCACATAGTTTGCACTAGATATGATTTTTAAATAAATTATTAGCTAGACTTTTAACAGTACTTTAATATTAATACAAGTCATTCAACCGACACATTTACAATTTATTGAACTTGGTAATTAAAATTAAATATAATAGGCTGAAAAATATTGCAACCAATATATGAGTCACTTTTTAATAATTTGTGAGTATTTCCAAAACATTATCAGTCAATGAGAGCACAGATGAGCACAAATAACATCTACGTCTATTCATCGCAGAGACATAACTCCATTCATTGCAATTCGGGTCATATCTTTCGACTGAATTCAAATAATCATCGTTACCTCCCATCGCATACAACTGACCGTCACATTCAACCAATTCTAATGCACTTCTATAACAAACCCATTGAATACTCGAATGAATAAAGTATTCAAAAATTCATACCAATTAACAAACCGTTGGTTTTGTAAGCATTCAATCGTTTGCCACGAATTGCTCTTCGGATCAAATCGTTCGCAACTATTCAAAGGCTCTGAACGGTTATATCCGCCCACAGAGTATAGAAGACCATTGAGTACTGCAACTCCACAACTGCTTCGACGGCTCAACATATCGGGCATTGAATGCCATTTCCCCTCCTATTCATGCAATGCATTAATGCTTTGAATTATATTCGCATTCATTCATGTCTTACGCGCGGATCCATTCGCTCCATAGAAGACAATGGATTTGATCCGTCATAACCTCCGACTGAATAATAGTATAAATAAATTCGAATATTATTTTTATTTTATTCAAACGAACCGACGAATAGACAGCCATTGAATGCACACAAACGACAATAACTTCTATTCGTATTCATTGTCTGCATTGAAGTCCATTCGTCTACTAATGGATCGTAACGTTCGACAGAATTCAAACGAGAATTGCCTTAAATATCGAAAAAATTTAAATTATTTGAACCCAATATATATATTCTTCTATACTAACCATCAAAACCCCCGCAAACATATATCAGGCCATTCAGTGCAGTCACTCCTAAACCCTCTCTTTTTTCATTCATATGTTTAATGCCTTTCCATTGATTGATCAACGGGTCGAAAACCTCAGCAGAAGATGAATATTCGTAACCATTATATCCTCCGAATGTGTATATGAATTGATTGAGTGTAACAGCACCCGAACCATCTCTTTCTTGAGAAGTGGGTGCAAAATACCTCCATTTATCTGATCTTGGATTATAGTATTCGCACGAATGTTCTCCGACTCCACCGATAGAAAAGATATACGACTTAATACATTCCTGCTTTTCCTTCTCAGCCCTAACCGTACTATTGTTCACTTGACTCAAGTGTTGTATCATTGCATCTCAATTTTGTTTTCTCCACATAATTCACCTGAAATTTAAATATTTTTCAAATAATTTATAAAAAGTTTATTCTTCTCTAATACTCATTACCAAAGCCTGGAAAAGACTTCCACCTAGTCGATCACATGAGTCTGGCGCAATCATTTTCAACATAGAGGGACTTAATTCATCAACTAAATAGTTAGCATGTTAAATTTCAAGTTAATTTCAAACATCATACTCGAACTGCGTTTTTAAGTTAACTTGCTTGTTATCAAGTTGATAAGTCAAGTCTTCCTCTTTCTATTTTTATTACACAGATCCATATGAGCGGCTAGGTGGAACGCTTTAACGGACAGCTAATTACTATTGAAAATCTGATTGAAGTGATCACTGATTGCGGCCAACACAACCTTATGGGCTCTCACGGGGGCTATAGTTGTTCGTCTCGCGGGAATAACAGGCATTTTACCCACTCTTTTATTAAAAAGAGTTTGAGTTGAGATCACATCAAGCTTTATATCACACAAACGATTGCTTTTTCTCATTGAATCCATTGCTTGAAAAGCAGAACAAAAATGGTTTGAATTAACGAATAATTCTTGAGATAACTGTTCAGATGAAGCCATTGAATGCTGAATATAAGTAATATATTTATTTTTAAATAAAAAAAATCTGAACAAGCTTTTCGTACAAATATGACTTTGAATAGATTTAAAATTTTTATTTATTTTGGAGTTAAATATCACTTCAAATGATGTGTATTTCAAACAAATAAACAAATTGCATTCAATATAATAATAGAATTTAATGGGAATGTTATCAATAAATCTATAAAAAATTTTATAACAATTAACAATAGAATGACATAGTTAAAATGTACAAGCACAGATAAGACGGCAAAATAATCGGCAGATTCAAAATGATTTTTATTTTGTTAATTGATTATCAATTAAACACAGATTACATGTATTTGTCATTCAATTCAATTGTTAATCACTTATTACATGCAGAAAACAAATCAGGGATAAAGTTAATTTTCAGGCCTTTTATCAGTGTTTTTAACTATATTTAACTTGATTATGAATATGGCAAATAATATTGCAAGCTTATTCAAAAATTTCAAGAATAAAGCCAACGTTTTGTTTATAACTAATTGAAAAAAGAAATTCTATGAATGCTTTGATCATTAAGTAAACGACTAATAAGTGCTTCAATATATCTATTGCTCTAAATTATAGCAATTTTCTTAATATTTTCTTAACCATTAAGTGATTTAATTGACTTAAATTAACTAATTAATGGGTGTTTAAACTGAAGCATGACATTGAATATCAATAAATTATAACACTTATAATTAAATTAAGACGAGATTATAGACCGGATGAGTTTCATGATATACTAATAGAGCAGTTGTCTAAATATATAGCAGTCAGACATATAGCATGCTTACTTTCAAACTTTGGACGCTTTGACACGAAATGGACATTGGTGATATGTCTGGGTATACTGTATACATTGTCTCATATTTGAAACATTGATTTTTCGAACAGTTATTCTGATTCTGAGCTCTTTTTATTCAATCTTTTGTTTATTTGTTGTCTGAATATAATTAGAATAATTGAATTGAATGAACAGATCGAGACATAGATTCACATGAAATCGGTATAATCGGGACAAAAGTATCGAGTGATCGACAAGCCTTCACGATTGCATTCTTTAAGAGCAGTTCATTTGGAAACGCACGCAAAACAAGGGCTGACCGTAAGAGACCCCGAACTGACGTCTCTCCACGATCACGACGAGTCGAATCACTACTTAAGTACTAATAATACTTATACTTATACTTGTGTTCTCTACAACTGTTTTGCAATTCAAAGCGAATACAGCTTTTGCTGCAAACCTATCAATAATACTAATATTCTTCTGCTGTCCACAGATCCGAACGATCGATATGCGTCCGGAAGAAGTTGTCAGAAAAGGACTGTATGTTAGCTTCAGAGATGTGTACTGGCACGTCAGTCATTCACGTACAATAATAGAAAAATATAATAGCACTGCAAGTCTAGCGCTCTGTTCTCTATCGCAAGTCTCAAATTATATTTTTTTTGATGGAATAAATTGAATGGTTTTCTGTAATTTCACATAAATCAGGGCTTTATATAACACGAAACTCAATACTCTATACTTTCTATAAGTTTTCGTTCTGTACTTGAATATTAATGAGTGTCATGTGTTTGCGTCAAACAAAACAGTTCTGCTAACAGTTTTACTACTATTACCGAACAGATATAGCATTTTTCTTTCACTAGAATTCATATAAATTTCTATAAAATTTCAATTACTTTTCACACATACAGAAAAAAGAGACAAAAAGAAAGAGAGATTTTGAGCCTCAATAATGAAGAATAAATTTTAAAAACGTATTCAATATTGACTTTTAGTTCAGAAAAGAAGTTATATTTTCTGTTCTTATATTAAGATTAATCTCAAAATAATATCTGTCATTGATTTTATTCACGCTATTATTGCTCCTTCTATAACTACCGGGATATTATCTCAGTTAATCTTCAAATTACCACTCTTCGTCCAGAAATGATTTATACAAATCGATCAGGTATTTCGGTGCTTAGTTTTCTGTACCTAAAAACATAAAACAATTATCTTTTAAATACATATTAAACTATAAACTTATGAATGAATAGAACTGATATACAGTTTATGAGTATAACTAAAATCTTGTTTAAGAGAAATAAGTTACAGAAAACTGACCTTGCGTTTTGGGCTTAAGAGTTACACATTCTCTTCAAACTTCCTAGTGGAAGTGATCGTTTGCACAGGACTACTTGTGCTGAACTGATAGCTCAGTCATAGCCAGTGAAGCCTACTGTAACTGTATGGGATGCATCTTTCGTCCAGTGCACCCTCACCAAGCCTGAGGAAATTTTTGTGTTCTATGCTACACTTCCAAACACTTTTCAATTATGCTAAATTGCCTTTAGATTTCATGTATATTGAGTTACAGATCATTGTTGTTTAATCTCATTTTTATACAAAAAACAATTATTTTTCAACTAATATTTTAGTTTTTTTAACTACTTATAAAAAATCACAATTCAATGTGAACTTAAGTTAAATCAGTTTAACTTAGATTACAGTTGTGATGAGCGAATAGTTTGGGGTATGTGATGTGTGTTTACAATTGACGGAGTTTTCCGTTCGCTATGAGTTTTGTTAGAGTTTTTTCCATTGTTCCTGACTTTTGTTTTGGTTTATTATTTTTATCTTCAAATGTCAGTATCGGCCGATCACAGTCTGTCATAGTATATAAGCATATAGACAGGTTATAGACGAAAGGGGTTATAGGTCCGGTTATAAAATCTAGGTGGGGTAATATCAAAACCTAAAGTGTATTGTGACAATACGTTAAGTGTCCTTTCTTCTATAAGGTTAATGAGAAATTGCCACAATTTGACATCAATGTCTGTCTGTGAATAAATCTTTACACATGTCTACGCTTGGAATTATCAGTTAAAATTAAAATTTAACTAATTATTTCGCCTTGATATATTAATCGCAATTTTGTTAGAGATATGATATAATTGAAGGCGTATTTAGTTTTGAATAAAATATTGTTTTTATATAATTCGGAAAAATATCATTCATTCAATAATTGATTTCATTAACATTGAAATTTTAATGAACTAGTTCCAACTGTTAATGCCAATCGCTCACCAACGGCTACGTTTTATTTGAAGGTGAATAAATATATTTTTTTTAAAATGTTGATTGAATTTTTCAGCCCTAAGTGGTTGATATGAAGCAGGTTTTGTAGCATAGAAGTTGATAACTCAATGACATTCATTTTCATCTTGATACAGGGATGCTCTTTAAACTTAAAATAGTCTTTCAAATAATTAATGCTAGATTCATCTATAATATTTTTAAATGAACAAGATAATCATATTTGAATATCATTTAGATAAAATGGCTCAAGCAGGCAATAAAGAATTTTTTAATAAGACTAAGCAAAATAGAGGCAGAGTTAAGCATGGCCTCATCGCTGACATACTTGATGGTTTAGTTAACAAGATAAGCTTAAGCCATCAAGGGTTCGTATATGTTGACGGCTTTGCCGGCCCAGGAAAATACATCGATGTAGCAAGTCGCACAGAAGAAGACGGCTCTCCTCTAATTGCCTACAAAACTGTTATAAACAACGAGAATATTGAAAAATTAAGCCATATTTTGCTTATTTTCATTGAGAATAATGAAGAAAAATTTAAAATGCTCGAGGCTAGTTTGAAGGAGATAATGAATGGAATACCTGAAAATAAGCGTAACAGGGGTAAAATGATGATAATTTCGAATAACTTCGATTATAATCAGTATTTTATCTAGTTTCTTGCGAATTAAAGTGTGGTAAGTTCGAAAACGAGATGATCAAGGTATTGGAAAACAAGAATATTGATAAAGAAGCGTTTATGCTTGTCTTTGCTGACCCATTCAATCTGAATGGTATTTTTATTATCGATTTATTTCGCAAAATTTTAAATTATGATTTGTCTAGCTGTTCCATATCATGTGATAGAAAAAATTATAGACAGAGCAAACACCGATCTATTCATTAATGTCATGTTCGCGTCAGTCAACCGGTTCTACAACGCTCCTCAACATCAGAAAGCGCTTAAAGTGTTTATCGGCGAGAAAAATGATAATTGGAAAATCAATGCGTTCAGGTCAGATAAAATACCAACAAGTTACGAATTTCTCCACTATTATCTCTTTAAGTTAACACATGGTAAGATCTATTATGACAAGATTTTCTGTATGAGAAACAAGAATAATCGGCAAATTTACCACCTGCTCTATGTATGCATGAACAAGTGCAATTTCAAGCTTATTCTCAAATCAATGGAAAGTCACAGTCAATGTAACTGTGTTGAAATTTACATGTATTCGGAATGGTATCAAATGAAAATTGAAAATGGTAAAGAAGAAAATGTAAAGGATAATCCACTTACTCCGAAAAAGCTGAGCAAAGATGAAAAAGTAGAATATTTTAAGGAAAAAATCTTAAAAAAATTTAATGACAAAATAGTATCTGGCAAAGAACTGGAAGAATATATTACTTTTGATCTCAAATTATATTTCAACGTTAAGGCACAGTTGAGAATATCGCTTGCTTATTATGAAATAAATCAAGAAGAAGTGTTTGATAATATAATTTATGAATTTTCTCATGAAAATAAATTTTGTGAATTGTGGAATACTAAAATGACTCTTAATATTTATTGTGATCTATATTTTAATTTTATTATGCACCAAATGAGAAATAATTGTG
The DNA here is from genome assembly GCA_034693305.1 of Eueremaeus valkanovi. Taxonomy (NCBI): domain Eukaryota; kingdom Metazoa; phylum Arthropoda; class Arachnida; order Sarcoptiformes; family Eremaeidae; genus Eueremaeus; species Eueremaeus valkanovi. The sequence goes on from JAQIWA010002426.1 coordinate 11,320, forward strand.
TGAAATAATATATTTATTGTTAAATTATGTAATTCTGCCCTGATGTGCAATTGAGTCAGTCATATTTGACCCTTATTGCACCTAGCTTCTAATATATATTATTTATATCGCACAACAAGCTTAATTTTACGCATATTCACCCAGTTTGTTAACTAGTAGTTTTTATATCAGAATCGGTTATTTAACCGTGCCAATGAAATAATCTCAATGGACATCCGTGCATTAAATTGACGGCACATCAGTTTGTTATATTCTATTGATTTTATTGTCTACCCATCAGTACTCGTTGAGTACTCAGTGTTTTATAATTATATAAATTATAAGTTTTTATATTAATTTTGATTTTAAATAATAAATTTAAGGATGTTTTAAATATATTTAAAGATTTTAAAATAAAAGTTTTTAATATTTAACATATTCATAAATTTGTTGTTCAAATAATGTGTGAACTTTGACCCTTAACTACAGTGCTTTACTAATCTGATAAATACCCTAAACTACTGTATATTATTAATAGTCTTGTTTGAATGTGGAATGATGAAGGTATTGTGACCCCACTTATTTCAGCATTAAAGTAGCCAGCTCTAACTTTGTATTCCAAAGTTAATATGGTGTGGATGAATTAATTTTTTTTATGTTCAAGCAAATAAAAATTATTTCGAAGAATAAATAAAGACTTATATCACACAAATAATCGCTTTTTCTCATTGAATCAATTGCTTGAAAAATAGAACAAAAATTGTTTTAATTAATGAATAATTCTTGTAATAACTGTTCACACGTAGCCATTGAATTCTGAATAAAAGTAATAATTATTTTTATTTTAAATAATTTATTTCTGAACAATCTTCTAGTTCAAATAAGACTTGGAATTTATTTAAAAAATTAATTTTTTTGAGTTAAATATCACTTAAAATGATATGAAATTCAAATAAATTTTTTATTTATTATAATATTAATTATTAACAAATAATTGCAATCAATAAAGTGATAGAATTTATTGGGAATTTTACCAATATATCTATAATTTTTTTTTATAACAATTAACAATAGAATGAAATAGTATACTTGAACAAGTACAGATAAAAGGGCAAAATTTTCGGCAGATTCGAAATGATTATTATTTTGTTATGTGACATTGATAAGACGTAATAGTCATTCAATTCAGTTGTTATTCACTTTTTATATGTATAGAAAAAATCGGGAGTAATGTTATTTTTCAGGCAGTCTATCAGTGTTTTTAATATATTCAACTTGATTACCGAATTGACAAATAATTTTGCAGGTTTATTCTGAGATTAAAATTTAACTTGAATCAGACATACAGACGGATAGACACTTTCTCAAAAATAAAAAAATACTCGCTAAAAATAATATTCAATCAATTTAGAGAATAAGGAATAAAACTTATTAATCAACTTAAATTTTTCAGTAAAAAAATACGATATCAAAAAAAACGTAGAGATTTTTATAATCAGATTAAAAATGTTAGCAATGGCTTGTATGGATGAGTTTACTGTCAGAATTGTTTTCTTCATCAGAACCTGATGGATGACATGTATGACACCGTTGAGCCGATCTAAATCAGGTGTTACAATAAGAGCTCCTGCACTCCCACTCGATAATCAACATAACATAACATTTTCGATCAGCAACCCACTTTCGGGGGACACTACCAAGTCTCTGAGATTACAGGCAGTGTTTTTACTTTGCGGTGTCGGTGGAGGCAATGCTACGCCTCTGAGAATTTACAGGACAGGTGACGGCTCCATCGCAACCAACAAATCTTGGCCTACTGAGTCAAGGGCTCAAACTCCAGCTGTCCAGCTCAGATTCGTGCATTCTATCCAGTGAACTATAACGGCTCTATTCATTGGATGATTAACATTGTGTTCTTTATTGAGAAATAGAAAAAAATTGAGCTGAAAGGCATACTTTCATAACAACACCGGATGTCGTGTCAGCATTAAGTGTTGTATTACCAGCGACATATATAGGGAATCCCAAAAGTAACGCAATATTTGAATATTTTACTGTATAAAAACTACAGGGGGTACAATTTTGAGACTAGG
>JAQIWA010002427.1:0-13390 GCA_034693305.1 Eueremaeus valkanovi
GATTTTGGGGCAAAAATTTGAATTTGCCGCAAATTTTAGGGAAAATATTTGAATTTGCCGCAATTCTTAACCCCCCCCTCTACCCCCCCCTAGGAAAAATTTTGGCTGACCCCCCCCTGTCGTCCGACCCATTGCCTATCTCTGGTTTAGTACAATCATTATTATGTGAACATCCGTTCCCTTTATACTTACGCTCCAAATATAGCAATGCATTCATTTAATGAGACTTTAAATGATTTATAATTTCCTAAATCTGAGGGCAAATTAAATAAGAATTCAAAGTAAAGTGAATATCTTGAAATGGCTCTGGGTGCTTTATTTTCGGCTGTATCACATTTGTAAATGCAATTAAATATTCCAAAACAAGTGTAGAATTGAATGCATACCAATTGCCGGCAAAGCTAACACTTATTCTCATACTTTCATTCAATTCTTATTTTTGGCGAGGAAGGATATGGAAGGATCTTGGCATGTTCAATCTGGGCAACATAATCTAATAATACTATGTTCAAATAACTTGGACAATTCAAAATACAATACCTCATACCTCACCCCAGGGGAGAAAGTGAAGCTAGCAATTTTTAATCTACAATATTTTGCTGCCCGATAGACCACCCGAGGTCTGTAATAAACTACCCCGAAACTGCCCTGCCCATTTTATGTTTTCTCTGACTCGAAACGAAGATGTGATAAAACTTTTGCGGTTTAGCGCATATTTATACTATACGAGTGCTCAGATATAATGACTGTAATGACTGTACAGAATATTTATTAAATATTTAAGAATAATTGCCTTCTTTTCAATCATATAAATTCAGTTCTCGATTCAGTGACTCTGAAGATAATGGCATTCTTTGATCTTCTTCTGCATAAATAAATTCTTAAGATTTCAGTTCCGCTGAATTCTCTATTTTTACTAATTTTCATAATAATTATCATTATTAGTAATAATGACAAAACTATTCACTTAATTATTAAAATAATTGTTTAATTCAATTAAAACAAATATATTATTACATAAAATTCACGCAATAATTGTCACGTAATTACTCCTAGATTTTTTAAATAATTACTATAAAGAATATATTCCGCATATAAGTTATAAATTACTATTAGAGCATCATGGTGCTTTGAGTTTTCACATGTTTGTACATCAATTATATGTTCTCTTGAAAATCAATTCTGAATAAAGAAAAGTTCATTTGAGGTAAACTACTTTTAAGGCAATCAATTATCAATAAATAATTTCATTGATTGCTGTACTTTGAAAATTGTGAATAACCCGAAACATATTTATAGTGACTTATTTGCTAGAAGTTTTCGTAATTGCTGATACAGTATCAGTGTTGCTTGTTCAAATCAAGAATACAGATTAACTTTATGTAAATCGTTATAAATATTGAATAAAATCCGATTCATTTGAGTCACTTATCAGAAGATCTGTTTAGAGGTTTAAATATATTTAATTTTGTGCTAAATATAAGATTTTTAAATATAAATGCAATAAATTATAGATATTTTTTAATAATCCAATTAATCTTATAAATTATGAAACTTATAAATCATAACTCGGGTAATTTTTCCACTACCTGGTTAACATGGAATTAGTTAGATTTGATTGGATTTGAAAAGATTGCTTGAATAGAAAATTTTGTTTACATATAATTAATTTGGTTTTCAATAATTTTTTAATTTGTTTTTATTCTTGTTATAAATCACTGATATTTTCAAAGTTTGATAACTTGTTTTTGACGAAAGATTTTTTTTTTGAAAAATTAACTTATTTTCTAAATTAAATAAATTTGTTTGAAATGATTTTGAAAATCATTTTTTTATAATTATTTTTTCTTAATTTTTATTTCTTTTCAAAAGTGATTTGAATCAAATTTTTTTATTCTTCAGTACTTTTCCGAAACACATAATATTATAAATCAATTTAAGGATCTGACGAACATCAAGGTCTCCACAAATTAGCCGATCGTTGTGTTCATGGGTTACTTTAAATTATATTCTTTAGCGAAAAAACATAATTTAGAAATTGATTTATAAAAGATATAAAGGTTTATAAAATATTCATTCCTTCAGAGTTCGACAAATATAATAAATATATTCATCACATTTGAAGTCCTTTAAAAACCCGTCTTTAGTTCAATAGTTCGTGAAAATAGTTACCTTCAATCACGAAGACCTGGCTGTGCTCATAATTTTTCAATTCATTTCTGTCATTAATCTTTTTCAAAAAAGTCAAGAATTTTATTCAACAAAGTTTTAATGTATTGTTCAAACAATTAAACCTAATTTAACCTCATTTTAGTTGTTTTCAAATAATTGTGAATTTATATTATTTTTAATTAAAGTATTGATTATTTCATTATTCTATTACTAAAATGAAATGAACAGAAATGAATGTCTTCAACAGAGCTTCAGAGCTGATTAATGTATTGAAAAGCGTAGGACTTAATTAGTCTGATATTTAACTGACTATTCAGTTCAGATGATTTAAAAATGATATACAGTTTTAAATTATAATTAATTCATACAGATTGAATTAACTGTTTTGCGTGGACCCAATTAGCCGATAATTTTTACAAATCCATTAATAATCTTGGTGACTCAAATTTCAATTTGTTTTTCGAGAGATTTTCTATGAAAAGTATAATATTTTATTTGAATTTATTTTCAATTGCATTAAATTCTTATTTGAATCGAAATAGTTTTCAGAATTTCAGTTAATATACTGTATATTAGTTTATTATGAGATTCATGTATAACGTGTAAAATAGACCAGGATGACATTATTCACAATAAAATAGGTCAGAATTTGCATTTTTTTAGTTATGAATAATTTGCATATTTTTCAAAATATATTTTTTTGTCAGAACTTTCTTAAGGAAAAGCAACTAATCTTTAAAAAAAAAACTTATTCCCAGATCATTGACAGCACATAATAAGATCAAAACTTTAAATAATTAGTTACAGAATGTAAAGTCGTGCTCGTAGAAAAAGAGTCTAGCTATGCTAGTAGTTTTGTTGTCCAGACCACAGCTGCTAATCACTGACTCCCGGAATCATTTTTATAGAACATTACAAGTATTTTTAATCTTTTTGCAGCTTGGTCCAGACTCACTATTAGGGCACTCAATATAGATTCACTGTTTGTGTCATTTTTATATTTCGATTCGTTTTACACTCATTTTGAATATAAGAGTGAATGAAAATATCTTAACTGAAAATCTTGTCGATTATAACAATGATTATATGAAACTGGACAACAAACCTACTCACATACCTAGACTCTTTTTCTACGAGTACGACTTTATTATATAATAGAAAGTATAAAATTGAAAGAAAAGCTGATTTTATCGAACATTTTATATAAAACTACTCTTTTTGTTCATAAAAAACTTCTCGGCTTCTAATACAGAGTATATTTATTGACCAGGGGTTGGCAGAATCGGTCGTAGATTGCCGGCGCCGGTGGGATATCCCCAAAATCATCGGATTTGTACTACAATTTTTCAGTTTTTGGACTGGGGTATTTTCTCATCGGAAAAGGCAAATTCGTTTGCTGACCAGGGGGATAAGCCAAAAAAAATCGCTCCTCTAGTCTCCCTGTGCACAGCTCTGCTTATTGAACATAAGTTAGAATGAATTGATTTTTAGATACAATGTGACACAAATGAAGCTTATTATCTGCAGAACCAGTAGTGGTAGACCTTATCAATAAAGTTATCTAATTTTGTGTCCGACTCGTGAGAGCAGACAAAAAAGAGCCATTGGTTTGTGCGAACATAGCTATTAGTGTTGTGATACTAGGGTGGCCAAGCTCGGCTCAATATGCTAGTGGGAGGTATTTTACCAATTTACAAAACCTAGGGGATATTTTGGCTATATCCCCTTGGTCAACCCTATTCTTGTGTATGCTTTAGTTGATAGTATAGACAATTAAATGCCTAAAGAAATAAGAATTACATAAATTAAATGAAACCCAATATCGAGAAAACATTTCCACAAAATTAATGAACAATTTGTAAAACTATGTTATACTGAAGTGAAGTATAGCAAAGAACAATTCGACTCTATTCGGCTCAAACTATAATTGTTTTCTTGTTTTGTTTCAGCCAATAGTCAAAGTCCAGCCAAGTATGTACTGCCAGTGCCAATTTCAGTGCCATTGCCGTCCATTCTCTCATTCAATTTACACTCCGTTTAATTGAATTCTCTTTTTGTTTGTAACTAATAGTATAACAAAATAAAATTGAAAATTAAATTATCATTCAGTAGATGTAGTTTAAGGGGAAATAAAATATATATATCAATACATTATATGTAGAGTCCATTGAATTGCATGCTATTAACAGTTAAACAGTTATTCGCTTTTAATTGTTAACTATTCAGTAGTGAAAGGATTAATCGATTTTATATTCTTGATCATATATTGCCCCAGGCTGTTTTTGTGAAATTCATATTCTGTTGAAGTATATTCTGTTGGCTGAAACAAAAGTGATCCGAATGAGTCAATAATTATTTGTGACCAAAAATATTTTATCAAAAATATATAGATTCTGCTCATTGTTAGGCCCGGGCTATTTTCGTGGACCATTTTCTTTATATCTAACCGATTATTATTCAATTCAATGGAGCCCCCGGGCAGAACTCCCGGCGGAACTCTGTTTATGAATTGTGCTCTATATTCAAAATGACCGACACTTCCAAAATGATTCGTTTGTCTGCCAAAGGGAAGAATCGATCTTGTTAACATTTTAGTGATAGTTATTCCAATGCTTATTTCATGTTGTCGAGCCATCGATTCAAATCTAGCAAGTACATTCCAGAAAACATATTATTTTGAGTCGAATCGATATTTATTAATGCCGACGATTATACCGGCAGATAGAAGTAGATGGTTCAATTTATTAAAGAAAACTGAGAAATAAATAGCTCAGGTTTACTTATTATTTGGTCGAAGAAAACTAATAAATATTTTTCGGGTAAAAGAATAGTTTTCTAAGTATTGACCACATGTTTACGCACTGCCAACAAAAGCGGTTAAAATACCGGTAATAGTGTTCAGTGTTTTTGATTCAATGCTATCCAATGGGAAATGTTTGGACAACCACTCAAATTATTTTGACACAAATTACTTAATTAAATGAATGATATTTGATCACTGATCAGGCTTAAAAAAATTCTATTAGAGATGATTTCTTAATGAATGGTGAGCTTGTACAATTATTAGATAAGATCGTCTTTTATTCACTTCCTGTTAAAATAAAAATAAAATTTTATTAATTTGTGATAATTGAAGACCAGAACAGAATATATTCTGTGAAAACACTAAAATTCAACGGCTCTGAGGAATCGACTCAAATGATTAAGAATTGAGCTTTAATTTTAAGATAATTAAAGAAAGCCATCAGAAAAATAATAATATGAGAGCTAATAGTGTTTTCTCTGTATTTTCTCCAATTTCTCGTCTCTTGTCTTACGATTGAGTTACAGATAATCTATTTTTCCTAAACATTAATTTTATCGAACAAATAGTGAACTTTTATAATATTGAAACAGATCTTCAGTAATAATATACTATTAATATAAGTACAGTCGAGAAGAAGATCCACATCTGGTACTAGTCTTATAGTTAACTTTTAGTTCGCCAAAGAGTTTAGATTAATATATGATTTATCAACTCATCCATCATATGATTGAAATTTATAGCTAAAAAATTTACATAAATATTGATTCGCTTTATATTCAAATTTATTCTTACAGTTGAATATTCGGATCATCTTATTATAAAGATGTGAACTTGATCTGTGCTGTGCTCATAGAAATAACATAGATTATATAGGATAGGTAAAAATAGAAGCAAGTCCAGGTTGAATTAATCAGTTCCAATATAATTACTAAATAGAGTTAATATCGATTGTATTATATGATCGGTGAATGTCTTCAGACAAGACAATACCATTAGTTAATAAATTGAACCAAAGGAGTGCAGAATAGTTTGAACTCACTTCTCATAGACATTGAATCTGTTGACTAGAACTAGAATGCATACAATTTATTATACAAATAAAATGTGACTCATTTATAAGGAGTTACTCTGCTCTAGATTAGAAATAATTGCAATTCAATGCAGTTTAATATTCAGACAGTATTGAAAAGTCACAAATCATAGTCAGAGTGTTGGACTGCTTATAAGTTTGAATACATAATTACAGAGAGTATTAACGTACTATAATTAGTAATGGATTTTGAACATTTGCTTATGTCTGGGTATAATTTTCACTATAAGTAATGAACACATATTTAGTAAAAAAAACAAAGTTGCACTCATACTGCATGAATTGAACCAATAGTACAATGCAATCAAAGGATAACATCTTCAAAAGTATCGAAAAAGGTTTTGAGTATATAATCCAGAGATAGGCAATGGGTCTGACGACAGGGGGGGGGGGGTAAGACAAAAAATTTCCAAAAGGGCTACAATGAATCACTTTTGAGGGCCAAAAGTGACCCATTTTATAGTTGTTTCCTCAAAAACATCGAAAAATAGATTGGGTATGCCTCAGCCAAAATCACAGAGGGGTATGCTCCCTATACCCCCATTGCCTATCTCTGATATATTCCGTTTTCAGCCGTATTGGACGGAAGCATAATTTAATATTTGAATATTAGATGTAATAATAAATATTATATGAATTATGCAATAATTAATGTATTAATAGGTACTGTAATATACTGTATATACTATTATACAGTATTAACATAATTATTATTAATGCCAACAGTGTTACACAACCACTCAAGGAATAATGAAGCCAAGCTCAGTTTCTGACATATTGTTCATTTTGCATGACTAGTCTCAGAATTAATTTAAAGCATGAAATCTATTTATAAATATTTATTTAATTGAACTTCAAATTTAGAAACTTTATATTTGAATAAATTAATTCAAATTTGAAAAATAGTGAAATTGTGTACAGGTAAGTCAGATCAAAGACGTGACTTTTATTGAAAGCTAGAGAATATGTGAAATGCAAACAATTCTTTGAAATAAATTAATTCATTTATAAATACTCTATAATTATTTGACTACTTATTCGTGAAATTTATTTAAGAATACAAACAAACGATAATTAATTAATTAATTTTTATCTTTATTTCTTAGTTAACTATTTTCATGAACAATGGATGACTGGATTGGTTTTGTCTTTCAATAAATTATACTCTTTATAAACCATATAGTATTTGATTGGATTCTAATATTTTGATTATTACTTCTTTGGATAATTGAAACAACGAATAAACTATAATATTAATATGTGAACAGTTATGTTGTTTTAATAGATACTCAATAATTAATAAGAATATATTTGAATGAATTTGTGAAATGGTTTGAAGTGAAGTCAAGTAAAGCAATGGATAACTCGATTACAGAAACGCGAATCTCTTTAAACCATTCGTTACTGAATTACACAATTAGTTTACAATCAAAGGATATTAATAATACGAACAACACTTATGTGCCATACGATAGCAGACCTGAGACATATATAGTGCCGGTGATATTCATGGCCATCTTCATCGTGGGTTTGCTGGGAAACGGAACTGTAGTTTATATATTTTTCAGGAATAAGTCGATGCGAACGGTTCCCAACACTTATATAATAAGTCTAGCGATCGGAGACTTAATCATAATAGTAGTAGCGCTGCCTTTCGTCAGTACGATATACACGTTCGAGAGCTGGCCCTACGGGCAAGTGGTCTGTAAGCTAAGTGAGTTCAGTCGAGACATATCCATAGGTGTGACTGTGTTTACACTAACGATGTTAAGTGCAGAACGTTATGCCGCTATCATAGCGCCCATGAAATACATATCCAATCAAAACAAGACAATTGCTATAAATGCCATCATTTGGTCCACATCTGTCATAATGGCACTCCCGGGCGCTTATAACTCGTTCCTCTGGGAAGTTCATATAACAGAGACAAAAGTGATTTATGTCTGCTATCCGTTTCCAGAAGAGTTGGGGGACTGGTATCCAAAAATAATAGTTTTCCTCAAATTTCTCGTCTATTATGCGATACCATTGCTAATGATTGGGTCGTTCTATACACTGATTGCACGACATCTGATCAAAAGTGCCAGAAATCCAATCGGAAAGAATGAGACCCACTCTCGACAGTTGAGGGGCCGGAAGAAGATCTCCAAAATTGTTTTGGGACTCGTCGTCATATTCGCCATTTGCTTCTTTCCCAATCAGGTATAGCACACGTATTGCTTGATTAGATTAATCATTGATTGACTTATGATTTATAAGCAATAGTTCTTATAATTTATATGTTCTCATACATCGCACAGGTATTCATGCTCTGGTACTACTTTCACCCACATGCAAATGATTATTATAATAACTTTTGGCACGTCTGGAGAATAATTGGATTTGTGCTAACATTCCTGAACTCATGTCTCAATCCAGTGGTTCTCTGTATAATAAGTGGCGTTTTTCGCAATCACTTCAAACATCACATATTGTGGTGTTTTTATAAGAACAGTCGAAGAGAACAGAGCCATACGCTGTTGGGATTGCGTTCGGCTAATAGTATAGATTGTCAAACACCCAAACATAATGCTGCGCCAATCACCCAGGTCTAGTGATTGTTTGGACTATTGTTTGGGCTATTATCGACAATCCATTCAAACGGACAATACGGATCATATACTACATATACAGCAGTGTATGTATGGCCACAACAATAGAGGAAATGCACAAAACATTATATCAATGTTTATATACAATAATTATTGGAATCGATTAATGAGGGAATGACTGAATATTATTATAATTGAATAATAAATGAATGAAACTCTTAGAGGATTTAAGAATAATCAAGTTTACCTTATTATTAAGGAAGCTAGAAGAACTTTCTCACTTAAATTATTAAAATCAATCTGGTTTATCGAGAGCATAAACATTGGGTAAAATTGTATGAAAAGCAGATTTTAATAATTCAGTTAACAGTATAGACAACGAGACTCTGAGCACAATATTATATAATAAAATTCTAAACCCTCTCCAGAATTAGATTTTTTATACTTTGAATATAAAGAATAGGATCCACTTTGCTTCGTCAAATTAGCCTTGTCCTAAATATTTGCAGGATTACTGTAGGTTTAGAGCAAATGATATGTCTTCGGGTCAATCACATAAGTCTCGATGAATTGAAATGATTTATTGTCCGAACAATTATAGAAATTGTTATTGAAAATCATTTAATTCAGAGATTTGTTTTTGACTGTTCTTAAGGTCAAAATGTGCTTAAATTTGTGTTATTTAATCATAAGAGGAAAAGAAGAGTATAGGAAAGCAGTTTTGTTTTCACCCAATTATATAAGAATTTGAAAATAGATTTATAAACAAAAGTGAAAATTCTATTCATTTGTATATATATAGTGTAAAAGTTTTATGTATTTATAGACTAAATATTATTATATAATATTCATTGTATTTAATATAAAGAATATATGAATTGTTTATTTAAATTATATAAAGTCTGACAGTTTTGGCCATAATTTAAAATTTAATGCAAAGTGAGATATAATTTTTCACTTTGGGTATGACTGACAAATGTGAGAGAATTTGTTGGCAAATATTTTAACTCTATTTATTGTATTCTTTGTATAATTAAAATGAAAGCAAAATCATTACATAATTGTGTATTATATTTGAAAAATAATTATTATATTTATAAATAATATGAAATGTGTATAACATTAATCTACATTGTCTTTCGAAATATTGTGATTATATTATATTATTATAATTTTGGAAATATTTTATTTATTTTTTCTCAATATTATTTAAAATTAGTTTTTATTTATCATTAAAATTATTATATTTTCAATGATTTTTAATTAAAAACAATTCTGTCGCCAAAAGTAATGACAAAAATTCTAATAATATCCCGAAATTGTTTAATTAATTAATTATATTCTATGATCACACAAATAAAAATAAACTATCTACCATTAATATTAAGGATGGCCAAGCTCGAGAAGCTCAATGTTCAGTTCATTAATTATTAACTTGCTATCTCTTGAGGTATTCAATGCAGCTAAGGTAAGCTAAGGGAAGGGAATGTCAATATTTTCTATGAAATTCAAATACAAATTAAAGATGATTTAATAAAAATGCTGTTATACTGTACACAGTATGTACTGTTTATATACTGTTACAGTTGACTACAGTAGTGCACACTATGTTTGGTAACTATTCTTATTTTTTCACATTTTAAGAAGTTTTGTAAACAATAGTATGGAATCGATTGTACTATAAATGCTTTTTGTCAATTGGATTAGTGATAATGGGATTACTGACAGTGGGATGATTTTACCTTACTCAAAACATAATTTCTAACAACAATCTTCGTATTTCTCTGATATAATCTACCGATTGGTTCAATGATTTTATGCGATTATTGCCAGACGTAAGATGACTGAAGTCTAAGCAGTATTTAATCTTATCTAAAATAAATAAAGCGTTAGTAATGGATCCGGATTAAGGGTAAGGTTGAGGTCAATTATCTAATATTTAGCTCAAAAATAAAAGGCTAATTTAAGTGCTGTGGTGTGATAACTGGATGCTTCATAAATATAAAAATTTCTTAAATTGAGGATAATTGAGGGTGGGCAGCACTGGGTACATTGAAAAAACTATATATTCCTCTTTCTAATCAAAGCAGAGTTAATGAAAAACAGTTTATAATTTCCTGAAATGCTTGTTCAATTCAAAAACAATTTGAAATTAATTAAATAATTATAAGAAAAGTTTTTTAATCTTGTTTATCACAAATGACAAGAAAATGGTTTTTAATAAAAACTGAATGAGATCTTGAAAATAATCTCTGAGAATAGCATTGATTTTAATGTCAATTCAAGCACTGAATACCGTTACCTAAGATTCTGAACAACATATTTACGAATATTTATAAATAGAGAACAAATGCATTAAAAACATCGAAATCCCTAGTATTTGATGAATAGATTTATATTTGATTTTATATTAAATTCTTTATCAAATTATAGTTTAATCGAAAATTGACGTAAACCAGCAAGGGTACTCTACTATCGAGTGTTTTGGCATATGAAGTCATCTAATATTCATTTAATTGAATTTTTAAAATTCAGTTTATTATTAGCAGAACTTTTAGCATAAGTGGGAAAACATTTTCGTTGCAATTGTTTTAAATAGATAGAGGAAGGATGCAATATCTCCTGGGTATTCATTACGTAATATTCCTTCTTTATTTTAAAATTAAGTGCTACCCCCGGTGAAAATTAGATTCATAAAAAAGATAATAATTTATATTAATAATTCCATTGAAATTCTATGTTCTAAGAAATGTGCGAGACGTGGGAGCAATACTTGATCCTAACAACTATGAAAACCAACTGTACTATATATTTCATGTAATGCACACAGTTATGCATGTACAGTACTGGCTCGTCTTAAATTTCATGAATTATTAAACTTAATTCATATAAATTATTGATTTTTCATAAATTCATGAATTATTGCTAAGACTATGAGAACAAAAACAATGAATTAAAATAATTAATATAATTATTATTTATAAGTTTAATGTATATTCAGTAAAGTTTAATGATTTTCTTGATTTAATGATAAGAATATTCTGTTTTTCATTATTCTTGGGCTCATATATCAAATATAAAGAATAAATAACTTAATTGTTTAGTTGACTGAATAGCAGTTCCTATAAAAACAATGTATTTCTCTGTTTCTCTTATTATGTCATAAAACTTGATTACAAACTATACAAACAGTACAAACAGTGGCTTTACTTAATATAAACCATTTATTGTTATCAAAATTTACACAGTTTTGAAAGAAATCTATTGAAATAACATTTTATGTTTAATTTTGTGAAATATTTATTAGAATTTTAGAGAACTGGAAGAAAAATCTAGAAAATTGTGATTTAATTTTGTCTAATGATTATTTAGTACCTTGTTAATAACAAGTTGTTATGTTATATTATGTTCAGATAATATTTTTGTTGACTTCAATTTCTCCGTAAAAGCCTTCAAAGTATAATATTAAAGAAGTTTATTATAATTATCAAATCTGAACTATAGATATAGAAAATTAATAAAACAAAATAAAAAATTATTTTTGTATTATCTCTATTATAATCTCTGTATGTTTTGAATTAAACAAGTTATTAGAATTGGTTCAAAAATTTCTGCTATAAAAATGAACAGCACCTTCCAGACAATGATTTTCAAGTTTATAAACATTGTTTATTTAACTGCAGTTCCTTTTATCTGTGACTACAGAAAACATCTGTTAATCTCACACAAAATTTTACATTTTATTCCTATTATTCCCAAATAGTTTACAAATAATTTTTATCCTTATTTTGTATTACTGTCAAAAGAATAATATTCTGTATAACAGAATAAAATTCTGTAAAACAGTTTGCGTACTATACAAGTGATGGCGTTCTTGATCTCAAGAGTCATTGATTAGGCTTTGCTTTAATACTATTATTGTTTTATTGAATCAAAGAATTCACTTAAACTTAAAGTATTTGTATAAAAGAATAACAATATTTGCGACAAAAAGAATCAGACATTTAGTGCTATTTTTTGTTAGACAAAGAAATGTTTGAGTTTTATAAATAACTTCTCCGTTGATAGGCTTTACAGACAATAACAATCCGTTTTCATTAGATTCGACAAACAATGAAATTTTAACAATGTATGAGTGGTGATGTGAGCACTGGCACAAATCAACTGGCATATGATAAGAAGACTACTGGTGTTTACTTGTTTGCTAGATTAGTTGATCAAGCAAATATTAATGCATTCATATTGATGTTATCAAGCATAATTTTATTTCAGGCTATATTAAAAAGTCTGAGAAATTGAGAAAACTTTGATGGGTATGATTCTTAATAATGATAATGGTCATTTACTGGTCATTTTACATATGCATTGCTAATTCATGTGAAAAATCATTAATTATATTGATTTATAGAGATGAAACTAGCATGCTACTATTGCTATTATTTAATAAAACTATTCATTTAATTGATAGAAATTTTAAATTCTATGAAATCAGCTGAAAATGACTGCAGGTCTGGGTTTGACAGGAATTATATGACCTGCACTTTGGACTAATAAGAGGGTTCGCCCACTTAGAGCTGACAGAAAAATGTATTTAAAAACATTAAATAAAATGACATTTTGTTGGCCTATAAGTGAACGAAGAGGTGATATTCGGATTATACGTTTCGATCACTAGTTACTCTGAGTAATGCTCGTCAATGGCTTTACCGGGGTTTTTGTGCATTACTGTTT
>JAQIWA010002428.1:0-13388 GCA_034693305.1 Eueremaeus valkanovi
ACAATTAAACAGACATTCATTTAATTGATGTCTGAGTCCATACCTAATCAAAACTGATTCAATACAAAGTGTAATGTCTTGTAATTGCATGCAAATCATAAGTCAATTAACTGAACCATTGATTAAACAAATAATCGATAAAACAATTAAACAGACATTCATTTAATTGATGTCTGAGTCCATACCTAATCAAAACTGATTCAATACAAAGTGTAATGTGCTGTCATTGCATGCAAACCATAAGTCAATTAACTGAACCATTGATTAAACATATAATCGACAAAACAATTAAACAAACTTTCAGTTTATTGATGTATTAGTTGACCTCCAAAACCCTATACGTTCTCAAACAGATGGCCAGTAATTAACTTAATTAACAGAAGCTATAGTATAGGCATTACATTTTGTAGCCATACTTTCTGGACCCTATAATTTGTTTATTTACGTTATGTTTTTCTGTGCTCTTAGTTAATGGGTTTACGTCATACAAAAACATTGTTAGCTGCAACCGGACTTGACGTAGATGCTTCGTCTGCTTGCTCATGTATATGTCCAGTAAAAACGTAGACATTCCTGCTTTGATCTGTAGCGACACCATGCATATTAGTTACTCTAACCTGAGATCGCTCTTTACAAACGTAGAGGACGAGTTTTTTGAGGAACTTGCTGCCCATGGTGCACATAATTCACATTTAGCCCCATGAGCTGTGTACAGTATATATACAGTACACTCTAGATCACTGAACCCAATATGACACCACCAATAATGTTGCTGGGTAAGATACGCGTATCTTACGTCATGTTACTCTGGTAATTAGTAATCACTATGAATTGTTTGTTCAATAGGAATGCAGAATAAGGGCGGAACAGGGCCATATATGTTGGACCAACTAAACAGTCCATGGGCTTGAGTTGGTGGACGTATTTGATTGAAAAATAAATTATACAGTCTTGGCTATTCATTAAAAATCATTTTCATATCAATTTTTACTTCTTTTGTGATTTGTCGGCCTTAAAATCGAAGGAAAATATCCTGTACCTTGTTGGTTTTTTAAATGAAGACAGTTTTTTAGTAAATTAATTATTACTTGAAATTAATTTGAGCAAAAAAATAAACTTTTTAACTGAATTTTATTTGAAATAATAATTAGTACAAAATAATTTATACGAAAAGAAACCCATTTTTAAAACTAAGATTATAAATATTTTTTGCCATTCAATTCAAATTCTCTGATTTTCTTCAATCGACTAATCATTTCATTAGCAGAAGAATCAGTTATTTCTTTGTTTTTGCCATCGATTTTAATTGTGTGTAGTTTTGATAGTTTTGATAATGAATTCAAAGCAGTGTTAGTAATATCCGCTGATATATCGATATATTGCAGGTTCGGAAAATTTGTAGCGATTGATGTGAAGAACGCGTCATTTATTCCAGAGATAGATTGGTACAGTGTATAAAAAGACATTTTTAGATGGGTTAATTGATTGCATTTACTCAGCGATTGACTCAATGCTTGAATCTTATTCTTATTTCCGTAAATGATATCCAAACGATTTATTTGATTGAAGTATTCATTGATTGTCTCCAATATAACCGACAATTCTTCCGCGCAATGCAACGAAAGTTTCTTAAGTTTTACACATTTGAGTCCAATTTCTTTCAATCCGTCTATTATTTCGCTGTCGATATTAAAGAAATGTATTTTTAAATCCAATAATTTCTTCATTCCTTTCAATCCATTTATTAGTTGAAGCGATGCTTCCTTTGAAAGATCCGAATCTATATTAATGGCAATAGATTTCATACTATTTTTATACTTATTAGCGAATACTACAAATTCATTCGAGTTATCTTCTATATACATGAACTTAGTTTTCTTCAAATTTCTTATCGAATCCTTGTTTGTAATCTCATATATATCGCAAAAATCTGTCCAATCATAGGAAATAGTCTTTAGATTTGAGCCAAACTTTTCAAGAAAGATATCCCTATTTTCACTCTTCATTGTATTCGAATCGAAGCCAATTTCCATCAAATAATCACAATGTTTAGTGATTGAAACGATTACTTCATCGAAGACTTGACGATTAAAATCAGATATAAAACATATTTTATTAATATTTTTACACTTTTTCAGTATTAACTCAAATGCGTTCAGATATTTATGGCTATAAAACCAATTATATATGGATCCAAAGTTGTTCAGTATAAACTCAAATACTTTCATATATTCAACTCTGGCCTTGGATTTATTAATCAATTGTTTGCTAATTATTAATTCGTATAGTTTTTCATAAACACAACGTTTCCACTGTTTAGACACACATTCGTAACGAAATTTGTCTTCAAATGTCAGATAACTTAACAGTACTTCACTAAAGTCGTCACCAAATCTATCGAAAGAGTCTTTACTATACTTTGAGTTCATTTTTGACAATAATTATTAAATGAATTAAATATAAAATCAATCTTAAGATAAATAAAAAATATTATTCAATCAAATGACACGTATGTGCAAACACTACAGACATGTACTGTAAGTGAGAGAGCTTTTAATCAATTTTATTCATTAGTTTTTTATTTAATTATAAATATTTATATTTCAACAAAAAACACGTTTTGTTTCGAAGACACTTTTGACTCTCGGCTTTTAACTTTTAAAAGTGGCCAGTGTTCAAAATGAAAAATATTGCAGCAGAAACTGGCCTTTACTACAACGGGAGGAAAATTAGCCGCAAAGCCGGTCTATACTATTATACGGACGGATTTGCCGAACCTGAAAGTTGGGCCAAAAGTGGAACCGAAACAAGACTTCATAATAATGTTGGACTTATAAATTGACTAGATAATAAGAAAATGGTTGGAAGTCAGAGTTGGCCATATAGTCCGAGGCCAGACTAGGTAACTTATAGGTGTCCCAGGTGACATTCTATAGTCCAGTGTCATTCAGCGAAACATTAACTGCAAGAACATTGATAACTGTGCGGGCACTTAGAAAACATGGAGTCAGTCAGTGGTCGCCAACCAAATGTCAGTGAAAATAAAAGACACAAATATATGGACAGACATCAGAGGATTTCCATAGAATTGACACATTTTTCTGTTCATTCAGTCAATCATTTACTAGAGCTCATAAGCTCAGTGTCAAAAAATGTCTAAAAGGCCCTTTTAGATCTTGGCCGTCAATCTGTGATTGCCGGAATCATTTTTTATAGAACATTACAAGTATATATTCAAGTTCAATTTCAATCTTTTTAGCAGGCTTGGTTTACACGATAGAATTATTGTTTGCTTTATTTTTTGCCCCAATTTGTGTTGTTTTGTTGTCTTAACTAAAGCCAGAATTTCCGTTTGGTTCCTAAGGCCATAGATTTGGGCCATACCGGACCCGACATCATTTAAAATACATTAAGAAACAGCGTCTGGAAAGCTGAACAAGTTAAGATAGAAAATTTCTGATTTCAAAGTTTAAGTCTTCAGTACTCTGACAATTCTGAAAAGACATATGAATTAGGTAACATTAGTCTAATTTTCAGACAAATTTTTGACGTAATCTATGCCATAATCTATGAATTTTCCGAATTGTCAGAATATCCTCTCAAGACTAACTGTGAAAGCATAAAATTTTTAACCCAGCCATAGAACTCAACCCTTTCTTGAAAAAGAGTTAAATTAGTTTTTGCTTTCAATTCACTTCATTTGAATCAATAGTATTGACTAGGGATGTGCAAGGGGGGTATATACCAAATACCCCCCTGAGTTTTGAAATTGACAAAATACCCCCCCTGAGTATTTGAAAAAAGCCGTTTCCGCATAGTTTAGATACCCCCCCCTCGACTTTCAAAACAGAGGGGGGGTATTTTGGCAAAAATACCCCCCTGACTCGGCGCCGACCTTGCACAACCCTAGTATTGACACTAAATTGTTTGTTCGATAGGAATGCAGGGCAAAGGGGGCGAACAGGCCATATATGCCGGATCAACTAAACAATCCAGGTTCTTGAGTTTGGTTGAATTATTTGATTGAATAATTAAATGATACTGGGTTAGTTATTTATTTAAAAATCATTTTCACATCAATTGTACTGTTTTTGTGATTAGTCTAAGTCTTATAATCAAAGGAATAGAGTATTGATTTGTTTGAGAGAATTCATATTCAATCGTCAAATACCAGACTCTGACTGTCTTTGCTATAAAACAAAATACTATTTACGAAATCAATAAAATAAGTTAACAATTATTCCGTACAATAAACGCAATGCATATACAGATTCTGTATTCTATACAACAATTGCATTGATTTTTCTTCGCATTTGCATTAACAGAATTGAGTTATTGATTGAATAAAATGAAGAATAAATTGAATATATATTAAAGTCATTTAAATAGTTTCACAAAATAATTGAAAATAATTTCATTAAAATTTAACTTTAATATTAAAACATTTCAATACTTCTTAAATGTCTATAAAATTAGGTTAGTTTTAATCCATTATTTAATTCGTTTCTAATTTCTATATTATTTATCGCTTCTGTGCTATAATTCTTAAGATTTATTATAATTCTTGACTTAATTTAACTCTAAAGTGATATCACTTTTTGTATTGATTACATCGCTATTCGCGGCCGGCTTTGGTTACGACTACTATCACTACCAAATGGCTAACGAAGTCCTAATCATTCTCTATGTCTTCTTTATATTCATATTTATCACAATTTTATCAATTATTTGATTTTATTTATAAAATTCTAATCCAATTGCCATAAATTGATGTCAAAAAAAGTTCACTGATATGTATAGAATAGCTATGTATCGAAAAAATATTCATTTGATGTAAGTTTTTGCACATTTTATTAATAAAATAATTTTATTCTTGTCGTCAGTATTTCATTAATTTCTTTTATATTTAATAACAAATACTTTCAATTGGAATCTCATCTAAACATTCATTAAATTAATTTCGTTTTATTAAAAATTATTGCAAAAAAAAAACACTACAAATCCGGTCAATAATCAAAGCGCATAATCGCACTGACAGTACCCGGGCCCTTCATTCGGCTGTGTTTTCAGTCCTCTCTTAATCATTTGACAATTCTGTTTATGGAATCGTTTCTGAGCTCTCTTGTAGTCATCGAAACACTTTGGACTCCAGAGTCGTTCGGCGGTAGCCATAGATCGAGGCCTGACATCAATGACATGAATGCAAGCAAACAATGAAATCATATTTTATATCAGAATTCATATAAAACTATTCAAATACCAGGTTCTGCTGATAAGGTTCGCGCCGTTCATATACTCTGTCCAAAGGGCTGCCTCTCCCCCGATCACCAGCTGGTTCTGTCTCTCAGTGCCATTGAAACTGAGTGGTTCGCACTCGTAGTACTTCTTCCAATCGGAGCCATAACTAATCAGATCTAAATACCAGCAGGAAGACAATATGGCCCGGTACCCTTTCTCAGTCACATTATTCAACTCTGAGCGCCAGTAATTCTGATTTTCAACCGGATCATCACCCCAGGACCCGATCCATACGTGAACTACAGTATCCGGTTTGAGTTCGACCCCATTATTGAACACTTCTTCCCAAATAATGTAACTTTTATTCAGTTTTTTAACGATATTTAAGACTTTTTGCATATAATAGTCTTCGAGCTTAGCGTATGTTTCTATTCCTTTCTTTTTCATAAACCTCTTGATGTCGGGGTTGGACTCCCAACACGTGAAGTTCACTTCATCGCCGCCCAAATGGAAGTACTGGTCGGCAAATGTTTTGGTCACTTCAGTGAACAGCTGTTCAATAAACGTATAGACATTGTCTTTAGACGGATCTATTGGACCGAACTGTCCATTACGGGTGCCGTTAGTATAGCATTCGGTGAGTATATCCTTCTGGCCCTTACCCCAGGATATTGTATGGCCGGGACTGTCAAACTCGACAACAACTCGTATACCCCTTTGTCGCGCATACTCTATCACATTCTGCACGTCTTCGGGAGTGTATACGTGTGTCTCCGCATTGTAAGCGCCCTTAAGGCTCAGGTCAGGGAACCGTTGGCTCACAAATGGAAAGGACTGGTCGTCGACAATATGCCAATGAAATACATTGAGTTTGTTATAAGCCATTGCATCCAAGTTCTCATACAAGACATCCAGAGATATGTAGTGCCGGGAAGTGTCCACTAATAGGCCTCTGTATCCAAATCGCGGGAAGTCATAGATTTCCGTCTCATTAACAGTGAACTGATTTGTGCCGACGTTTGACACCAATTGGGAAAATGTTTCCAAAGCTCTGATTGCGCCCCAAATGGCCTCTGAATGTATGTGCGCTTCTCTCGTACTGGCGTTGACCACAAGTGTGTAGTTCTCATTCATTTCCAGATGAGGTAAGTGTTCGCATGTTTTCACTTCGATTGTAAGACCAGACAGAATGCCCTTATAGTTGAGCTTACCATCAAAACTCTTCACTTCATTCTTGTGCAGACTTTTGCCTTTAGGCCCGGCTTTGAGACAGTCCTGAATAAAAGCCAATTCTCTGGTCCTCTCAATAGCTTTGTCTAAAAGTTCGCACTTTTTCGATGATTTGTCGATAAATTTGAACTGTTTTGAATCGATAGACAGGTAATTATCACTGGGAATCGCATATTGCGGGTGAGGCCAAACGTCTATCTCCGCCGCCGTCTATAGAGAATGAATTTAAAAATAATTATTTCAAATAAAATAGTAATTAATTTATAATTATTTTTTGGTTTTTTTAAATAAAAAATTTCAGACCTGAAACTCATATTGAGATAAAACAAGAAAAAAGTTCAATAAAATCAAATTAATTGACGCAAACATTTCGGAAACCAATTCGATTGTGAACTTATTTTTCAACTTTCGCTTGGATTTAATGGAAAAACCTTTTTATCACTTGTTGTTTGAAAAATAGCTTTTTTGTGATAATAGTATTAAATGAAAAAAAAACTTTTGTTCGTTATTAAGACAATTAGCAACAGTAGAGACAATGGAACTGATAGTGGATTGGGTTGACTCATATCAAAGTCAAAATCAATATTTGATGTATTATTGGCTAAAAGTTAAGTCTTCTTAAGTCTGATTACGAATGCCTCCACTATTTTAATGCGATTTTCTAAGAATTTTACTTTTTTTTTATTGTTCCTGACGTTTGATTTGAAGGGCTTTAAATCAGAACCTGTTTAACCGATTATAAAGATTCAAAATACAGATTAGTTTTTGATTCTTCTGATATTCACTCAACTGTTCCTTCACTTTCACTAATTTCTATTGGCTTTAAAAATGAACAAGAATTCAATTTTGGGCAATGACTGATACCAGGTTCCAGTTTATATGATAATGTGTTCAGTTGATTTATTGTATGCATTTCAGCGATAAAACTGGAATTCTTTTCATAATCTGGCTCTAATCTCAAAAATTAATCTGGCTCACTCAAGAATGTTAACGGACTTTTGAATCATACTGTAAGTCAATGTACTATTGAGTTAATACTGTTTACAAGAATCGACTAAATATTCATTACTTATACTGTTATTACCCAATAGTGTCTAAACAATTGCTGGACACTTATTGAGGTATAATTAGCCGGCTAACTTATTACAATAGATACAAGTACAGTATAACAAACCTATTTTTTATCTAGAGTTGTTTATCGCTTTTTAAATTGTCAAGGACAGATTATAATAGAAACTATACAGTATCATATTTGTATACTTAGCCACTTAACTTATTTCCATTGTTATTGTGAAAATTGAGCGGGGCTACAAAATCGCATAATTTCTTTGTTTGAGAATCGGCTGATTTGTCGACAATTTTATTCGTTAAGTATTTCTCATTATTTAACTGAATTATAATTATTATTAATAAACAAAACACAATAAACACTATTAAAACAAAGATCTTGTTTATCGACTGAAAGTGATAGGCATTTAGTAAACGCTTTTTCATTTTGGAAGACAAATTCAGGTGGATCATGTCGGAATAATTAGCATGGTAGCTATTAAGAGCATATTAGTGTTTGTACCATGTTCATTTATGAGAATGTAAACAAAGCAAACTGAATGACTAGCGTTTGCGTAAATCTATTACTGAACGACAGAGTACTGATTGAGCCTTGAATTCGCTGTTGGGCTGACATTCAGTAACAGTTGAATTCAAATATAACTGTCAGCAACTGTTCAGGTTCATAGCTATGCTATCATGAATCATACATTAATTCATGAATCATGATAATTTTGGAAAAAAAATCATCTGTACAGTTATGTTGTTTGTTATGTAACACGATATAAGCAAGTTGCATTATAGCGCTGCATATTGGCACATATTGCAACTATGCCATTTTGCTATTATTCAGATAGAATGAGCTTGTCTAGAATAGAACTTATTTTATGGTCGATACCCCTACCCCTTCGCATCGCTGCTTAAAGTGTTTAATAGTAAAATTGTTTAACATCTTGCACATAGAGAAGATAAATTCTCTAATAATAAAGGCATTGGTAATATAAGCATGCTCATATCTAAATTATTATTATATTTTAAATTGAATAAATAATGAAGCAAGTAAAAATAATTGAGCATGGTAAAAAAATGGTAACGTATTCGCTCACAATGCCAAAAGGTCATTGATTGGTTGAAGTGCTACCTCGATAAGACGAGTACAGATTTATGATCTATCCGTAAAGATTCGAACAGTCTGTGAGCATCGGATACCACAACACAGTTGTTATGCAATTCTTTTATATAGACTGCAAATCAGATAATACTTTGCATAACAGTTTGTAATTAATAAAAGTCATATTAACCAAGATGCTCTTTCAACTATTCCGGTGAAAACTAGTGATTCTGATTAAATAATTATTATTTTCATTTATTTTATGTTTAATTGAATTATAATTAAGTTTTTAAATAATTTCAAAACTCATTTGCATTGAATTGTTTGCTATTGAAAGAGCAGTTCATTTGTAACTGTAATTATATTTCATTTTTATTTTGGTTCAGTGTCAATCTGCATGAAATACTATCTGTCTTGATTAATTATACAGGTAAAAGTTTAAAAACTAGCATGTTAAAAAGTGCTTTAAGTTACTTTTATCAAGAATAGGTAAGTTCAGGGTTGCGGAAAAGGGCGAGCATTTCCAGTATTTGTATGAATGATATGTAAAACTAGCGAGGACAAAATGATATCGAAATCACCCACAATGTTTTTTCAACAGTTTGTGAATTGTTAAGGGTTGCTAACTCGCTATAACGAGTACAGATTTATGATCTTTCCGTAAAGAGCGAACAGTCTGTGAGCATCGGATATCACAATACTATTTGTATGCAATCACTTATATAGCGCTCGTAATTAATATTACATAATATGACAGTTCATAATCAATAAATTCATAATAACCCAGTTACTTTTGGGCAATCTCAATTAACCTGGTTTACAAAGTTTATGTTTGTTTTTTATTTAAAGTATTTTATGTCTAAATAGATAAGCTTTCTTCTAAAAGTACTGGTCAATATTTAATTAAATTAATAGTACTGTAATAATATTATACAAGGTACTGTTTTAATTATAATTATAGGTAGGATCAATTAATTATAATGCAGCAATTAAAGTTTTACTATAGTTCAATTCAAAATCTTATATGCTCAAGGCGGTTTAAAATACACAAGATACAAGAATGCAGGTTATGTTAAGACAGCTAAACTTTCAAATGGACTGGTTACTAACAAGTAAGAAGCAAAAATACATTTTATGACCAAGTAGAAAATATTTATAAATATTGGTTCGGATCAATTTTGGGATATGTTTCAACTTAAAAATGGGGTATTTGTTATAATAGAATTTCTTAAACAAATAATTCCCTGGGTAAAATCTTTATAAATACGCAATTGATTTTTAATCATTAAAGTATAGGGTTTTCCACTAAAACTTCATTAAATGATGAAATTATAAATAAACTATGCGTCGGTGTAATTGACATGGTTCATACATAAATAACCTAATATAAAAGAGCAACCTGGTCTATTTATGAAAATCTATCACTAGTCAATCAAACAGTTTGAGCATTGCTTTTTCAAATCACCCCCTCTCACTATAATGATACGTATATTTTGAAGCAGGCACAGGCAACTGAACCGGTGTCGCCTACTTGAACGCATGTTATCTATGCTGTGCCAAAAGCTTATGGCGTTTCTCAATAGGACTTGACTTCAGTCACACTTATCATCTGTGAAGCAATTGGTTCTAAAATTAACACTAATTATAATTAATGTGTTTATGGATCAGATATTCAATGCATATATTTATTTATAAACTAAACCTAAATATAATTGTCTTTCATTGATATTCAATGCAAATAATAATAACATATTTAAGGTATGAATCAGTTTATTAACAATGCTATGCATTTGTAGCCATTGATACAGTAGTTCTGTTTATTAACAATTAAAGGCGTTATTTATTAATCGGATTTTTGTTTTATTGTATGAATGAATTGCAAAACACAATAACAATAACGAAAAACAATACTTATTATTGTTTTAATCGATATTTTTCTTTAATTAATATTTTATACGTTTTATAAATATTATACAAATTATTCGCTTTTTTTCTAATCATTTGATTGAAAGACAAAACTTTTTTTTATTAAATAAAATCAAAACTGAATTAAAAGTCAATTCTTTTGATTGAGTTATGGATAACGAGTCGATCGATGTCTCAATGGATGGCAAACCGTCTGAAGGCCTGATCGGAGACAGTGTTGACAATGCGATCGGAAGAGCAGACAATGGATGCGAAGACCAATCCGTTGCCAACCATAGCCTCAATGTTCTCAAACAGCTATTGCACTCCAACTCCACTTCGGGTCAATCCCTGGCCAATAATGGCGGCGGAGATGAGTTGACGAACAAACCGATAACCAGTTCCGACCAGAATATGCAGAATATGTTCGACAATGAGAGCGATGAAGACATGGATGACTTGAATGAGGCAAATGATAACTGTCTGAACCGATGCGTTGCTGTGACTAACGGCGACATCAATGACAATAAGAGCAGTCGAATGGACTCCTGGCTCATGGATGTGATTACGCTCAAGGAGGCCAATGAGGCCCAGGACAGTGAGGCCGTGGCTGAGGAGAGCAGCGGTCTGTCCAGCGCTGCCATCGATGAGTCCTCTGTTAGCGAACCCATTGTCAGCACAAACATCAGATCCGACTTCACAGAAGTGAGCGTACATTCCGTACAATCCCTTCAATCCATGCATTCATTCACTCTTTACGACTATTTTTAGATATTATTTATGTTTTTATTTTTATTTTACTCTTTTGGTTCGCTTTCTAATAGTTTGCAAACAATTAATGATTTCTTGCTTTTATTTTTTTGTTCTTTTTTTTGAACCAAATCTTTATATATTTTTTCTGTTTTAATATTTGTGTCACTGGGAATAGGAATAGGAGCCCAGCTCTGGAAAATAGGAGATATGGAAAAAAATTTGAAATTAATATTTAAAACAAGCTGAACAGTTAAATGTTATCACCACTTTCGTAATCTCAATGAGCCTTCCCTTGGATATGAAAGTTGAGTGGAATAGGGATTGAAAATAAGCAGTTGTTTGAAGGGAATTTCCTAGCCTACTCCAGCCATTCACTAGCCTACTCAGCCATTATCTAGCCTTCTCCAGCCATTCTCTAGCCTTCTCCAGCCATTCACTAGCTTACTCAGCCATTATCTGGCCTTTTCCAGCCATTTTTCACAACTTTTTCATCAAATATCGGCATTTTTCACTACTTTTTCATCAAATTTCCATCTTTTTACTACCTTTTTCATAAAATTTCGACATTTTTCTCTATTTTTTCATCAAAATTTCGACCTTTTTCACTACTTTTTCATCAAATTTCGACATTTTTCACAACTTTTTCATCAAATTTCGACCTTTTCCTCTACTTTTCATCAAATTTCCATCTTTTCCTCTACTTTTTTTTATCAAATATCGACATTTTTCTCTACTTATTCATCAAATTTCGACCTTTTCCACTACTTTTCATCAAATTTCCATCTTTTTCACTACTTTTTCATCAAATTTCGACATTTTTCACTACTTTTTCATCAAATTTCGACCTTTTCCTCTACTTTTTTATCAAGTTTCCATCTTTTTCACAACTTTTTCATCAAATTTCGACCTTATTCACTACTTTTCATCAAATATCGACCTTTTTCACTACTTTTTTATCAAGTTTCCATCTTTTTCACAACTTTTTCATCAAATTTCGCCCTTATTCACTACTTTTCATCAAATATCGACCTTTTCCACTACTTTTTCATCAAATTTTCATCTTTTCTCTACTTTTCAATCAAATTTCGACATTTTTCACTACTTTTTCATCAAATATCGACCTTTTTCACTACTTTTCCATCAAATTTTCATCTTTTTCACTACTTTTTCATCAAATTTCCATCTTTTACTACCTTTCCATCAAATTTCGACATTTTTCTTTATTTTTTCATCGAATTTCGACATTTTTCACTATTTTTTCATCAAATTTTGACCTTTCCTCTATTTTTCATCGAATTTCGACATTTTTCACTACTTTTTCATCAAATTTTGACCTTTTCCTCTACTTTTTCATCAAATATCGACATTTTTCTCTACTTATTCATCAAATTTCGACCTTTTTCACTACTTTTTCATCAAATATCGACCTTTTTCACTACTTTTTCATCAAATTTCGATCTTTTTCTCTACTTTTCCATCAAATATCGACCTTTTTCACTACTTTTTCATCAAATTTCCATCTTTTTTACTACATTTCCATCAAAATTCGACATTTTTCACTACTTTTTCATCAAATATCGACCTTTTTCACTACTTTTTCTTCAAATTTCTATCTTTTTTACTACATTTCCATCAAATTTCGACATTTTTCTTTATTTTTTCATCGAATTTCGACATTTTTCACTATTTTTTCATTAAATTTTGACCTTTTCCTCTACTTTTTCATCGAATTTCGACATTTTTAACTACTTTTTCATCAAATTTTGACCTTTTCCTCTACTTTTTCATCAAATTTCCATCTTTTTCACTACTTTTTCATCAAATTTCGATCTTTTTCACTACTTTTTCATCAAATATCGACCTTTTTCACTACTTTTTCATCAAATTTAGACATTTTTCTCTACTTTGTCATCAAATTCGACCTTTTTCACTACTTTTTCATCAAATTTCGACCTTTTTCTCTACTTTTTCATCAAATTTCTCCAATTTTCAAACAAAGTCTCGTTGTTAGCAAAGACCTTTTCTACCTTAAAGTTCTCGTTGTTAGCAAAGACCTATACCCTAACCATCTATCCCGTTGTTAGTAAAGACCTTCCCTTCCAAG
>JAQIWA010002429.1:0-13386 GCA_034693305.1 Eueremaeus valkanovi
AATAAATATAAGCAAAAATAATGTGACTTTAGAGCTGAAGCAATAGTGTTATCAAATCCATAGCCAAAACATTTATTCATAAACATTAATGAAATGGTTATTCATATCGTTATCAGTTTAAACAAAGTTAAGGTTATTCTACCAAATCTGGTCTTTTCTCTCTCTGTTCGCGAATATAAAAAACAATTATCTTATTAATAGTAATGTTCAGTCTTATGTAGGGATGTGCAAGGTCGAATGTCAGGGGGTATTTTCCCCATAATTGTAGGTGGGGTACCTAAACTTAACTGATTTGGCCCACAATTCTTCACCAAACTAGGGAGGTTAAAAACTCATCGGAAAAGGTGACTTAAAAATGACCATTTCAAAACTCAGTGGGTTATTTTGTCTATACTTCCCTTGCACATCCCTAGTCTTATGAATACAGTCGCCCAAAGAAACGAACAACATGGTTAAACGATGCTGGGGCCTATGCGCAATCATAAATTATTTTATTTTTTTTACTTTTATTTTATTTGTTTTATTTTTTTTAAACATTTTATTTTTATTAATTGAGAATTTGTTTATCAATATATCAATATTTTGTGCTGGCGTAGCACCTGTGGCAGTGAACCAGCACTGTCTACAGCAAAGGTTTAATTAAAATTGTTGTCATACATACGAAATGATCTTGGCTAACTTAAGTAACGAATACCTCTTCCAGCGAAAAATTTGGAGCCAATGCGTAAACATTTTTAGATGAGATAATGGTGTGAAGCGAACACTCGACTCGTTATCATTTGTTTAATTTTATATTTTCTGCAGAGAGTGTACAGAAGTTGATTCGATCGTAGATTTCAGTTGTTTTGGAAATACAACTGCGATAGCAATCGATTGTAAAAATGCTAGTCTTATATCAATTATCAATTATTCTCTATCTGTGCGGACATAATATATAGATTTAAATATATGAGAGAGTTTGGAATTTTATCCGACTGTCCTCCAAGATAGCTCCTGAGCTTATTTTGTAAATTTAAAAGTGTTTGTATGCATGTCTGTGTATTAGATATGAGTATTATATGAGACTGATATCAGAGTCAATGGTAATCTTTAAAACTCCACCTTTAGAACAATAGCTTGTAATTGGTGCATTGATGCATTGATGCCTGCTCATTTTAATTAGTAATTAGCCTATATTTCTAATTGACGGCAATCCTAAGAATTTAAAGATTTAAAAAAAAGTGATCTGGATATGAGTTTACTAATTTTGAAGAATGAGTACTCATTTAAATGAGCCTCAAATAGGAAAAGAGAGCAGTTATTAGATTGAGAAACACATTAAAGGCAATTGTCTGGACATGTACTGCGAATGCCATTCAATAGTCTGGCGTTCAATCAGTCTATGTCTAAGTCTACGCTTGACTTCAAACTCGATCTGAAATTACCGAAAAGAAGTGATCAGACAATTAAAATGAATTCAGCGGAGATACCAATAGATAGTGAGCACATTTGCCTATTATTTTGAAATTGAGTTACCATTGGCTCAGAATAGTCTATTTTTGATGTAACATGACTACAAGGCCTGTTTGGGCTTATACTCCGTAATGTGAGGACTTTATTGAATATTTGTGGCGCAAACTCCAAATATCAATGAGAGGGGTGTTTTTCAAAATCGTTTCTGACACTCATCCGATTTGGTCCACAATTTTTGGCCAGTCATCGGTAAAGACCACTTGGTCTCGACCTTTAGAATCGAGATATTTAGGATATACCCCCTTGCACATCCTTAGATTTAATTATAACTGTTTTCAATAATTATTGCAAACATTACGTATCAGTCATATGACTCCAATTCATATCTGAAGGTTTAGACCTAATCTTTGCTATTTGTTGGCAGAACTCATCAGAAGTTTTAATGTCGAACTCAAGACACCATTCATTACAATACTGTTATGTCAACCGATTTTTCAAAAGGTGTTAGCTTTGCAAACATTATGTGTTTTAATGCATAATTTATTATAGTTAAGGTCAGCGCACCCAGCTCACTTCTATTATTCACTGTCAAAAGTGCACTGCAGCAGAAGGACACCCAATTCAGTAACCTCTCGACAACATCTGAACAAATTCCTAAATTGCAATCAATTCAGAAGAATAGACTGAAACAGAATTACTGGCAATAAATATAAATATGGATATGACTGATGGCTTTGGCTACTCTACTCTTCTGTACTGTACTCTACTGTACTGTTGACACATCTATACAAATAATGATTACTAGAATTGATTGCAAAATTAATAATTGCACTCTTTATCTGTGAATTGTAGTCTTGATTCCCATTGATTCCCATTTAAATTAATTTTGTTTTTTGTTTTTCACTTTTTTAGCTTAATTTTATGGTATTTTTGAGATAAGACAAGAATAGGATTTAATAGAAAGCTGACAATCTATGGCATACCAGAGCTCATATCGAGCTCGCAATTAAAACCTATTGGACTTATGGTCTGTCTATACGTGTGTGCTCTCACATAATTCCTTATCTCTATCTATACTGTAGTTTATTTGCTGACAAATCAAATAATGATTATAACAGTCAGATGTAGTTATGCAACGAGTTTGCAGTCCTGTAGTCCCGCAGTCTAGTTGTCAGTGCTATTCGACAATTACTTCATCGTTACAAATGTGTCGTTCAGTCCTTCAGATAATTTATGACAAATGTATTGACGATTTTCTTTATTTTATTATATCATTCATTCATTTCATACGACATTTCTCACAATTTTCACGAATAATCTGAGTTTTAGTTTAACAAAAATGTGGCTCTAATTAACATTGGTCTACATATAATTGAACCTTGGCACAACAATAATTATTAGAAAATATTAATAAATATTAATTTCTAAGGTCTCCCCATAAGATCCAATACCTGAGGAATACCTGATTATCTTTTAAGCTCTTCTGACAGACAGTAATATTGAGGACAGTCTGCAGATTCGGAATCTTAGCTAACGAGTACTGTATATAAAGTGCGGACACAAGGAGTTGAATATTGAAATCGTGACTACAATTATCACGTCTGATAGAGTGCTGCGAATAAAATACAGATTTAAACAGAGCTAAACAGAGTTAAACAGAGTTGAACTTGGTTATTTTGTGCGCCAATAAAACTAAATATTTAAGTTTTTATTAGTCTTTGAGATAAATCCCATTTTAAGTTATCAATATATGAACAGAAATAAAAAGAAAAATAGTGAGAAAGAGTTCATGTGAACAGTGAAACATTCAGACTCTTATCCAAATCTATATCTTTGACGACAATCGACACTGAATGCCATTCTTCTTAAGTTCACTATTCGATAAATAAGATTAAAATTATAAAAAACTAATTTACATGTCTTTCATGTGATTATCTAATGCATGAATTATGCATTGAATTCATTTTTTAGATTCAACTTTTATTTCAATAAATAGTAGAGTATTTTCGAAAATATTGTGTCAGACAGAGAATGCATTACATATGATATCAACACTGAAATGATAAATACAGTACTGTATTGACAATTGTATTATGAAATACACAATGCGTTCAATAACTTCTGGTATTTAAATACTTTTAACTGAAAATGTTTAGCAAAAGTCAGCTTTAGTGCTAATATTAAATGTGAATTTTTCATATCCCGTATGTTATATCATATAACTTATATGTAATTAATATAAATAGTACTGTATTTAAGATAGTTTTATACATCAATAGAAATATTGTTTAACATTATATAAAACATGAATCAAAAATGTGTGCAAACTCTGTGTCCGTATAAATCATTTCTAATCAAAAGAAACAGAGAATGACACTATTCTAATAATGGCCAGGTAGTCTTAAAACTTTAGTCACATTTTGCTGATTTTTGTCTTTTTTAAACTAAACACCTTGCACATTTCTGATAAAAATTCAGTGAATTAAGGCTTTAGGCTCAGAAACACAGTTTCAAAAAATTGAAATGAATGCAGGGTCATTTGAAGGAACTAACGTTATTTGCATTCATTGATTCACTCCCCTGACTTTGTTGAGCTTGGACATCCCTGTTTGTGAAAGTTTATCAAATTGATCCCAAAACTGAAGAAATTCTTTAAAACCGATCTGGGTCATAAATACTTTGCTTACTTCATGATTTGTTTTAAAGGAAGTTACAAGAACAGTTAGCTTGATAAGATGTAGAGAATATACTAACAATATTTACAGTATTATAAGTTCAATGAACAAATAGGAGGGGCAAATTATTGAGACAGTGCAGACTTTTAGCTCTTTAAGACCATGGCCATTTTTGCATGAACTATTAGTAATCAAAGCAAGGCGGTCCCATAGTTATACCCCACTAGTCCACAAAAATAACCTGCTCAAATGAGGAAAGATCAGTCATAGAGAATTTGATCGAATCAATGATTAAACAAGATTTCAGTTAATATTATATAACATATCATCAAACAAGCGAATATGTAATTCAATATTATCAAGGTACAATGTGACACTGAATATTTTAATTGAGTCTCAAGTGTAAAATAAAAAATTTATTCGGTCTATAAATTTCGAAAATTTTAAAACTAATCAAAACTGATTACTAAATCAAATATTAATCAAAACAATTGAGTAATACTTTGTATTGAATCCAGTTTTGGCTTCAGCTCAAAAATGAACGGATGGCCTAATGCTCAATCGTGTTGACCAAGTGCGAATGATATTTTTAAATGTGCTACAGTATCACAATTTACCCGATCAGACCCGAACTGATTCTAAAAAATTTATATTGGCTTAGTTTTTACTGTAGCCCAGGTGTATTTTGTCAGTCATCTAATCGAAAATGAAAGATGGACTGGCTTGTATCAGGGTTATTCACTATTTAGGTACCAGTTGCAAAATCAGTGCATTTGTGCTCCCTAATCATCGGCCAGGGAGGGGAGGTTAATAATTTGGGCCTTCCTGATAAACATTGGGGTAATTATTGCAAAACAATTCATTCGTTAATTTGTTTGAAGTGAGAGAGCATTTCATAATTATTTATCAGATGTTTAACGCATTTTCAGTATTTATTATCTGAGAAATTAAGCGTTCATTAAATATGTATTGATTTCGTGCATTACATTCGTTAAGAGTCACCCGAGTCAGCCAAACTGAGCTGGCTTATTTTTTGCTGAAATCTTAATCTCGCAATAATTTCGTACTAATCTCAGACGAGCCAAATACACAAATGTTGTTTCTACCTTGGTGATTCTAACTAGTAAGTATTAATATTTCCAAAACCGTTT
The DNA here is from genome assembly GCA_034693305.1 of Eueremaeus valkanovi. Lineage (NCBI taxonomy): Eukaryota > Metazoa > Arthropoda > Arachnida > Sarcoptiformes > Eremaeidae > Eueremaeus > Eueremaeus valkanovi. The sequence continues at coordinate 5,279 of JAQIWA010002429.1, forward strand.
GTAGATCAAGGTCGTATATAGCACTGTTGGTTGGCTCACATCTACGATAATTATTGAAGTTTTCAATATTTCTTATTCCCTATAAGGCCTGACCGGAGTGGGTGTCTGTCTGTACACGTATTTTAGAGTTTATTCAATTAAACTACAAAACAATCGATTATATCATACATCAGAAAGTGATTCCTTTGCTCTCACATACAGTATAGCGACAATCAATTGAATCTCTTCTCCAAAAGAGACTGATATATAAAATTCTGGTTAAGTTTGTTGTGGTTTGAGGCTATAAATCCTACTCAGATCAATTAAGGAACTGTTTGTAAACTTGTTTTTATTTATTCTTTCTCTAATGAAAACGCGTTTTCACTTAAAGTTTGTGAAATCAGGAAAATTTATATTAATTCAAATTAAGCTCAATTTTTAATTTATTCAAATTTATTAAATAAGTGCGAATTGTCTAAAGACTGAACCCGGATATTATCAGACAAATTATAAGCTTATTTCTGTTTTACACAAAATAATAAGATTAGAAATCTTATGCGAATCCTCTGAAAACAACCAGGCACAGTGATACTGTACAATGGAACAATGGACAAGACTAGTCGATAAGAATTGTTATACAGGGAAGTCAAATCCCTAAATATATACTTGAGCATCTGATTAAAATGAACTAAATTTCAATATTTGGGCTTGAGCGTGAACAATAAACAGAATTGAGCTTGACCATTTTTGACCTGGTAGTTTTTGATTGCAATTATAAGGTTTTAATTTTATTAAATGAGAATTTTTTAATTCATTCGTCAAACAGCAAGAGATTAGGATATATAGAGAGGTCGAGCACAAGACTGCTTAGTAGACTCTACCTGAGTATTCTGACATTCATGAAATTGTTCTTAAAATCCGAAAAGTGCATGGTGCAATAAATTTCACAAAATTTGATCAAGCTATTTAGGACAAATGTGGTGAGACTAAGCTTTCTTAATTGTCATATACTGTAACAGAGTTTTGCATTGATCTGAGACATCAATGAAATATTTGAAAACATATATAAAATATTGAAAAGCATTGAATTCCTTATGATTTACGCCATTGTTGACCAAATTGTGTCAACACTTCTTAATCAGTACTGTAAATGTACAGACCTATTGAGCTGAATGTCAGTGAGGTTGGACAGGTATCATCATTGTCTCTCATATGAAATGACTGATTGACGCTTTTAACGTGGAATGAGCTAGGTACGGTAGTTATAAATTGTGTGCAAATATTAATATTCTATAAAAATTTATTTTACAAAATCACAAATAAATCCTACAGTATATGAAGGTTAAGGCTTCTAATCAGCCCCTCTCACATTTATCTTGGTCTATCTGCTGGGATTTGTAAAAATCTGCTATCTTATTATTGTTTAACATAAGTCGCTGACCTTGCACATCCTTGTACTGAATTGTAGAAGATTAGAAAAAACGATAAAAATATCGGCAAAAACAAGTTGGAGTGCATTCGAACTGATCGCTCATATAATAAAACTTTACATTACGTTAAGGCTTAAGCCATTCATCACAATTGCAGATACTTTTGGCCGAACGTTGCATAAACTCTGGCCGCACAGAACAATAGACAAATTGTAGTAGTTTATATATAAATATGTATTTAAGTCAATGTAAACCGCATATGACCTAGTACTGTATAAGTATTTGGTATAAACACGTGTGGATTTGTGCGAGGATTGAGGCCAGAAGCAAATATATCTCATGTTTGCCTGCTTTTAGCCCAATTTGTTTTAAGCATACAAAGAATGCCCTGGCCATTCTCCATTCTCGATTTAAGATTGAATTTTCACAGTATCAGGTAGAGCTACCGGTGCCCAAATAAATGGACAATAATTTGTATTTTAAAACTAATATTTTTTAAAATAAGTTTTTAATAGACTGACGACAACACCAATGAATGGCGAGGGAGGGGAAGGTTATGTCGAATATAAAATAAATGCTCGAAATGGTGGATATGGTTTCGACCCACCTAGGTCTACGAGATTATATGTTCCAAATCCAAAAACTTTTTGCCCTTCGTAAAAACCTAAATATTTATTGTCCGAATCATATAATGAATGAATTTCAAGGATAGAGTATAATATAATATGTGTTGATCAGTAACAGATATGGTACCAAGTTCAAATTGAACAATACTCAAGAAAATAGTCTTTCGCTAACAAATATAAGACTTAACATATTCAGAGCTCTTCTCGATTCGAATATATATTTTTCAATAAAACTCAACTATCGGTGACAACCGAATGATATCTCTGTCTGAATAACATTGAGATAAATGTAAGAAATTATGATTTTATTCAATGATTTTTTTGAGGGAAAAAGATTTAATTTCGATAAACTATTTTATAGGAAAAAACATAATAATTGATAAAACAGTTAGACTACAGTTACCAAAAAACTAATCCACCACCTTTGAATTTGGCGCCAAAAATATTGCAAATATTTGAGTCAATGTATAAACGTCATAGTCAGTACTGGACACGAATGATATGGATCATTTTTAGAAAGCTAACGATAGAATTTATAACAACTATATAGCAAAGTGAGCGGGTTCAATAAATATAACATGATGATAAATGCAGAGTGAGTGAGGTGAAAATAATAATGTTTTATTGGATGAACTAATAGTACAAAATTACTGACAGAGAGTTTGATTCAAATGAATGCAAAACTGATATCGTTTTTTGTGATTTGTAATCAACTTTATTTAGAAACCGCTGAACTCATGAATTGAAAGATTTTATTCAAGTTCAATTAAAATCATTCGCCCAGGCCTGGTCATAGTCAATTGTAACCACGAATAGATTTGTGATTTACTTCAATTTATAAGTTGAATATACAAGTATAGTGGAAGATGAGTTGAATATTTGAATCAAAGCAAACGAAACAAAATATTTTCACTGGATACTCAACTTATCAACTGAAGTAAATCACAAATCTATTCATGGTTAAAATTGACAATGAAATTTATACCTTGACTCAAATATTTGCAGTGTTTTTGACGCCAAATACAAAGGTGGGTGTTGGTTTTTTGATAACTGTACATGAATTTTAATTTATGCCCATTTGATGTCAAATATAAATAAAGTTATAATTTCTGATTTCTATTAACTTTCATCAGTAAAACGTTGCTTAACATCAAAAGAGAGTAATTTTTGAATCAATTAATACTGACCTCTAAAGCAAACCCAACTTATATTCTGTGAAAACTTGTATTTGTATTCTAAATATATAATTAGAAAGTGAACCAAAATATTCTGTTTTATTACATGAATTAAAAATAAGAAAAAAATATGAAATATTATATTCTTCTGAAACGCCTTATAATGCAATCGAATATATATTTCTACAGTTTTTTGTTTCTAAGAAAAACTAAAAACTAATGCCAAGACTTCTTTCGTTTCACGCAATTCAATAATTTTGTATATAATATGATATAAAAATTTTTATGAAGAAAAATGAAGAAAACATTAATTTGGATGTCATTAGAAATCAAATGAAATATTGAAATATTTCTCAAATAAGATAATTCTGTCATTTGTTTTAAAACAAATTATACTGATTTGCAATTTAGCTTTGGATTCAAGTGATCGTTGAATCGGATTATGTAATTAACTGTTCGGAAAGTGTGTTTCACTTTTGGTGTTAGCCATTAATTCCTATAATTGTATGTCATAGGTATGAGCCCTCACTTGTACTGTGCATTAGTAGTCTACTCTAAGAGTATATCCAGTATATCCAGGGTAATACTAATTTATATGCAAAACTTGACGCCTTTTACTCTCCATTATCTTTAATTTATGTTTCAATACTGAAATCATTAAATGAATTTCTGCACTGAATCTGGAGTTTTATGTTTTGATTCCTATTCCTAACGTTCCTAACGTTCCAAACGATAATTTAGTGAATAATAAATACATGAATTGAAGTCGTGTAGGGATTTGAAGGACAAACTCCTTTACTTTTAATAGAGGATCGGATCAGTTATCAACAAATTAATGACAGAATTCTATTAAGTTTTATATAAAACTCGATTACAATCATATAATTCGGAAAACATTAAGTTTAGCTCCGATTCTAAGAAATTAATTGTAAGACTCGTTTCGATTGTTTTTACACAAAAAACCAATTGTTTTCACTAATTAAAGTAAAGCCTTGATTGGCAGAGACAGCCATCAAAATGAGGATTAATTTACTTAATTTGTATCCGAATCACAAACGCAATAATAAAGGCTTTTATCTTATAGTACTGTACAGTCCTTAGACATCACTACTCTGTATACTGCAGTGCACTGTATATTACAGTAATATTATATAATGAACTGAATCTCGCCATAGGTTCTACTCATCATTAAATAGAAAATAATTATTCGCTCTTTTACTTCAATTATTCAACGTATTTATATTATAATTAAACTTTAATTGTCATTGAATATGATGTCTACACAACATAATAGTGGACTAAAATTCAAATATCATTTCGAGTGAATAATTCACAAAATCTTTTATTCTCATCGAAAAAACTCGTTTTGTTTGAATTCAAAGCCAAACTTCCGTAGCGTTTGTTATATTTTTAAAGCTATAATATCTGGTCTCACATAAGGTCTACGCCTTCTAATTGAAGTTAAAGTTCAGACTTTAATTGCTTGAAGAGGTCCTCAACGAGACTCTAATTTAGAATCTGATCACACGTTTCCTCTATTTCTTTATTAAAAACTTTTTAAAAATTATGTTTGAATTTTCGTTAGAACTCAAAAATCCATTAAATCATAATTGAATTGGTTTTAAGTTTTTTTTCGATTCTCATTTCAAAGGAAATGCATGAAAACTGATTTATAACTACCGGTAGAACTGGAATTGTATTCTCACGTAATACCTGTGCACTGAATACAGCACAGGCATAGACATAGACCAGAATTTTATTATTTGTTTTCTCTAAAAATATATATAAATTATTTCAAACAAAGATTTTTGGAATAATTAATGACCGCTTTGGCCGTGATTTGGGCGAAAACAAGTCATTTGCCAATTGATATAGAAATAGGAATACAGACTGTGAGTGTGTGAGTGAGACAATTGCGTTACACTATTGCACAGTACGATCAACATTATCATTGAGTTCCCTTCAGATTCTGTATTACTGTTGTTTAAACGGAGGTTTGTTTTCACCAGAATATACTAAATATAAAAAAATAGTTATCCTTGAAATCAGAATCATTTTGTTGCGAGAGAGCCGTCAGAATAACAAATTATAAAATCTTTTGCTCAGCTTTTTCTCAATTATATGATTCAGTTCTTTAATGACCAGAGTTGAGGAAGAGGTGGAAAACACTATACACTCCATGCCATTTGAAGGTGAGCTGACGCACAAATTCTGTTTGACTTTAGATTATTGGCTAAATTGGAGTAATTCTGTTTCAATAGTTACATTGGTTACATTGAAATAGAGCTCTACCCATAATCATCTATTCATTACCAATACCCCACACCAATACCTTAATCCGAAGCTTGGCTATTCTTCATATCTTAATAATCATACAGGTTGTTTGAATATTTTTGATAAATCAGATAATGTGAAACATTTTATTCAAACAATTTTTTAAATTTTGATGAATTAATATAAAACAGAATTTAAAAAAATATAATTAAATAATTTTTTTTTGATTTATTGATGATTTATATTAAAGAAAATATTAATAAATATTTAAGATTTGTTCAAAACATTTAAATAAAGGGGAAAATAGGTCAGAATTAATGATGGACTGACTCTTTAGTATTGGTTCAAATATTATCGCTTCGATGCAGAGCTCGGGCTTATGTCGAGCTCTGATGACTGACTCTCTTCTGTCAAAATCAGTGATTATTAAGATAAGAGGATTTGTGTTCGGGTGAACATCACTGGTTAGAAATGTTATGAACTATGTCAATTTAATGCAGATTAATAAATCAAATTGGATAAATTCGTATCAAGCTCAGTTTATCATAAGTTCAGCCTTTAGATCTCCAAATGACTTGAAATATTAATAGCAATAATTATATCAAAAAAGCGTTAAAATATTACATGGATTGAAATTGATATTTTGTTCCAATACTTTCAGCTCAACTCAAAAATACAATGTTTTTGTTTAAATTTGATTCAATTCAACCCTTTAATCAACCGTCAGAATAGTCGAGATAACCATTTGGATCTTGATCAACTTGCAGAACACCAGCATTGGAACGCACCTGTATAATCTTAACAACACTTCGAGATTATACTCTGTAGATATTACCCAGTTGATGTATGGCCAAACTGATTCAGCTCATTTTGGTATATTTCAGCTCCATTTCTGCCCTGCTCACTCAATCTAAATAAAGATCTCCGAGTTGACTACCTGGACACCCCTTAAATGTTATCGATATATGAATGGATTTGAGACAAACGCATCATGTTCACCCTTAAACTCGAGAATTGACCAAGAGTGTCGATCCTTGCATTTGTGAGAGGGCATAATTTTGTTTGAAAACAAGTGAACCAAGTCTTGCACAGCAATCATAAATTTAGTTCCAATTCTAATCCGCATTATTTAAAGTTAAAATTTTCACATTTTTTTCATTTCAATAAATATGTTCACAATTACTGTTAAAACAATGAATGCGCACAAAATACTTTGCGCACTAATACTAAACTATAGAGTATTAAATTAGTATAATTGACATCATTTTTCAAACCTTGATATTATTAAAAAAGCATTAATGCATAAAAAATTGATGTATACTTCAAAATATTAATATATACCTGCAATACCTGATATACAGTAGTGCAGACTATTTTATTTAATAAAATAACTTAAGATTAAATAAAAGAGTGTTTAGTCGTATCCTTATGTTTAATAAAAATATATGAAATATGGGAACAGTGTATGAGATTCAAAGATCGGACTCAAATGAGACGACTTATGAAAATGATCGACAATTAAAAATGAGTTTATCGGAGAAAACATTTTTTGTTGACCAGTAATTGCAGTGAACACTGTATTCGTTTAAATACTGGTATAAACCTCAGAAACAATCAATAAGTTTGAGTCAATTACTCAATAAATTATTTTAATCATTAATTTTAAAGATTTTTCCAACATTTTTGAACAGAGAATAAGAGAGGACTGAATATAATTTGGGGCTAAGTCTGACAGAAGGCTTCCTGGAGTATGAATGTGCAACCCATGGATTGATTACCAGTAGGTTTGGCCAACTTCGGGCTATTAGCAGCTCCGGCAACAAGACTTATGAATGCAATGCTGTTTTTGTTAATTGTTATAAAAGCAAAACAGCTTTAAATAAGAGATTGTTTAGAAAATGAGTCATACAGTACAGTATGTATGGAGTAGTGAATCTGTACTGACTCTCTGCTTGGCTAACAATCGCAAACTGCTAATGCATTTCAATGTGAAAGCGCATGATTTCTCGTCACGTTTGCTATTTTCCTATTTCTCGGAGCACTTTCTCTCGGTATGTGCACACAAGACAAGGTATAAAACACAAGAGAACAGAACAGAACACAATCCCTCTCCTATTCCCTCTCCCATTCTCTCTCCTATGCCCTCCTTATCGCTCACCAACTCATGAACCGATTCGACACTATTTCATAAGAATAATCAAAACGAATAAACGGTTGTATTGGCTAACGAACAATGAAATGCATTCATACAGTCATTCAGTCATACATTAATACATTAATCGTATATATCGTATGAGAAAAAACTGGAAAACTCTACTGAAATGCGTCGACATTACAAACAAGAAGTGAATATTGAAAGCAATTGTGAAGACTCTTCTCTGCAGTGAAACATATTTGAGTATTTAAGGCAAACAACTTTGGGTGTCGTTCCAGCTCTACCTCAGATCTTCTTAACCAAAACCATTATAAGAGATCTTCGGCTCTAATTCAAAGTCATAACTAGTTTTTTGTGGATATGTATGGCTCGCATGCAAACTAGTCAACAGACAATGAGAGGCTCCGGGAGGGGAGGGGAGAGAGAGAGAGAGAGAGAGAGAGAGAGGGAGAGAGAGCGAGAGAGAGGG
>JAQIWA010002430.1:0-13370 GCA_034693305.1 Eueremaeus valkanovi
CCAGGTTCGTCGAAGTTAAGGAGTATAACTGTATAACATATACTGTATAAGGAAACAAAAACTGAAAGATATGATGGTCGACCAAATTGAACCTGAACTGCTTACCCTGCAATATTATACATTTCTCATTTGTTGGCACCTATATTATAGATCATTAATAATGAAAAAGTATATCAAAAGTAAACTCTTTTATCGGTTGACAAACAAAACCAATTGTTAAGCGAGTCGTAAACCATAATTGACTACAATTGTTATAAAATTTTTTATACTGTAATACTTCTTATATATTCAGGAAATTTTTTATTATTTTCAACTCCACGTTATAAATAAAGAGTATATAGTTTTGTCGTTCATCCCCCGCCCCCAGAAAAGCAAGGAAGGAAGTAAAGACCAGGAAAACAAGCTTTATTAACAACGGGACAGATTGGCAAGTTTAAGTGATAATCATTAAAAATCATTTATTAACAATGGAATATATGAATGTGAAAAGTATCAAATAAAATATCTCTTTATTAGTAGTGGCATAAATTATCGTTGTAAATAAAAGGATGGTTTATATAGTAAAACTTAGAATGTTCTTCATTAACAACGGACCAAATAAAATATCTCTTTACTAACAGCGAGTTGTAACTTAAATGCGAATAAAGGGATGTATTAAGAGAGTATTTAGAAGGGATAAGCTGAGAAGGTCTCTGTAGGGCTAGGTTGGAGAAGGCCAGGAAAAAGCTAAACAGAAGGTAAGGGAAAGGTAAGAGAAGGTAGGGTATTGCTGGAGAGAACACTAGTAAAAGGCTGGACAGAAGGCTAAGGAAAGGCTGAAGAGGCTAAGATTGGATGGAGAGTAAGCAAAGCTGGAGAGGTTATGAAAAGCCTTTCAGGTCTGTAAGGATAGGTTGAAGAAAATGATCGTTAGTTGGCAAAACAAAACTACCCTTGTAGCTATAAATTCTTTACTCAATATTCTACAACGTGGAGTTAACATAATTCTGTATTAACCTTGTTTTCAGATAATATACTATAAAATATGAGTTTTTCTAAAAGTATTCAAACATTAAACTATTTTTTCCCAAAAATAACATTCAATTTATAGATTTCAAATCTGAAATATAATAATAATAATAATTTTTGATAAATCGCAGTCAATATAATGTAGCTCTGAATGAGAAAAGAATTTTATAGAAAAATAAAATCATTTCTATTATACAAAATCATATGATTTATTCGCAGCAATTAAAGGAGTTATACTGTTATACTGTACTTATAACAGGGTATACGACTGTACTGTATGTTTGCAATGAAATATAAAAAATTTTGAATCAATTCATACAACCATTAAAGCATAAATACGAATAGCATTACAAATAAATGGCTGATATTTAAATGTTACCCAGATAAACAAGGTCATAATTTGACATAACTGTATAATTTTTTTGAGAACCACAAAATATGTTATTTAAAAGATTAAGAAAATCATTCGTGCAATTCGACTAATATTTACAAACGAAAATTGTATAATATAAGCTTGGTCAATCTTATTCAATCCACTTGATTTGACAACCTTTTCAAGAATTCCTGCAAGAATTTGCTATATTTTGCAGTTAATTCAGAATTCTCACAGATGAACATAAATCCTGCTTGCTCATTGCTTGCTCATCAATATTTTTCCACAACAATTAGTAGTAAAATACTGTAAAACAAATCATAGGAACAAATCATATATTCTGGTTGTATAGCCTTTGGCTCTACTAATTAGTGAAGTGAGCGCACAGTTACTGTATGAAAGTGTAAGCATAGGATTGACAGAGCATTTGAATCCTTTCTGCAGTTATTTGACACTCGAGAGCAAAGAATCTGAACGGAGACACATGTCATGTGTTGCTGAACACCAGTTCTGGTCTATAGATAAACAATTGAATGCATAGAAGGCATAAATTCACTGCTCGAGGGAGTAGTTGTTGGATGAAAGACAGACAACTGGTCTACAGTGCGATCCAAATGTGGTTCTGAGTATGAATGAGCCAGATCGAGCCAGTGTATATTTCAATTTGTCAAACATATCAAACCTTCAGTTTCTACTCTTCTTGCGATTGCAGCCAATCATAAGCTAATTAATAGTATTGAGAAGAATATTCTTCACTTGTCATCACTGATCAGTTATTGAACAGCGAGTGCTTGTCTCTCACCCCAAGAGCTTCTGCTTCTCAGATCTTGTTTTACACTTTCTTTGAGTATATCAACTAAAGTCACAGTTCAGTTACGACAAACAATTTTGTGCAACCGATCAATATCTGACTACTGGTACAGATAGTCGTTTGATGTGATGGCAGTCATAACACTTACTGTATTGGAAGTGCCATAAAATCTTTGTAGATATGAGTCCTTATAGCAAATGTAGAGTTCAAATGAAACAAACTTCGATCTAATATGCAGGCTAACTTCTTCTAAAACTAATTCAGATCATTATTTCGAAACAGAACTGTTCGGTTCAAATATGAATGTCTGCATAATTTCAATTAAGTTAATATTCTTTACATACGAACAGATCGTTCGCATTGGTTTGAGTCAGCAAAGGCCGCATTCACTAAGAATGGGGCTCAGGGTAGCCATGATAGTCCTGATAGTCATTGGACCAATTATTACACGTCTTCGGCAAAAAACGTCATTTGTATTGATTTTAATTTAGTCTTTAATTATAAATAAATAAATTCTTTGCAAACTTTATGCCCAGCTTTCGGCCGATTATGTCATTACTTATTAGTTTTCTTATATTCGCCAAAGTATTCATTGGCGACGGAATGGGTATAACAACAGTGACTGCGGCCAGGATTCTGAAGGGCCAACAGCTGGGCCTCAGCGGCGAAGAACATCAGTTGTCGTTCGATAACTTCCCTAATATTGCACTTTCAAAGGTATAGAATCAATGCTAAGCCAACTCTAAGTAATTCATTGCTCAAGAAATCACTATTTATTCCTTTAATTAACTATTAAACCGATTATTTGTAACCAAAGTTCTTATGAAGTATTCAATAATTTAAACTGGATGAGTTGCAATTCATAAGTAAAATGTATCAGTTTTGATATAAAAAAGGGTTTTCAGATTATTATTATTATTATTATTATTATTAGACATCACACACGTTGTCATTGATTTTATATAAGAAGTACCGGTAGTAGTATATGAAGAGATGTCAAGGGATTTAATGGCAATAATAAGAAATGGCAAACAATTTCTTACTTAATATGAAATAAATAGTGTATTAGTTGGACAACAAATACATTAATCTTATTATTATTTGTTATAAATTAAATTCAATTCGACTCTAATTTCAATGAAAGCAATGATTTTTCTTATACCTCCAGACATATAACATAGACAGCCAAGTGGGCGATTCTGCTGCCTGTGCAACAGCACTGTTTAATGGGGTAAAGGCCAGATACGAGACCATCGGTTTGGATCAGAATGGCTTATTTGAAGACTGTCAGTCATCGTTCAGCTCAAGAGTTAAGAGCATAGCTGACTGGGCTCAGGAGGAAGGTATAAGAAGTTTATTGAAATAAATCATTTATTCTCTTAATCTAATTATAAGATCAAAAGTATTAGTAATCAAATGAATAATTACTTGACTTTAGAGAGTAAGACCATAAGTAAGTTCTGCAATGAACTAACACTTCTACTGTATAGTCACTAAAACTGTAGAACAGAATAATTGAATGGAAATTGTTTTCATATGTGAACTGATTTTATCAGGAATTCCTTCACTAAAGAACTTGTGAATCACAACTTGTGCTTATAGACAACAATTACTAAAATTAGACTAAAATTATAGCCATTTATAAGATATGACCTAAATATTGAATACATTGTAGTTTATTGGTAGCACTGATACAGAATATATGCAATATTTTTAAATTAAACATTTAATTCCGTTGAATATCAATCAAAGACAACGATGTTTAGCAATGTGTTGGTTAACATTAGAATGTATTGATAATTGCATTTCTGAGTGAATTTCAATTAAATTTTATGAATTCTTGTTTGTTTTGCAAATTAGCTATTGTTTTGCAAGTTTACTACTGTTCCAACTGATGAATTAAAAATAAACTTTCATATATTTGGTTCGGCCAACACAAAGGAATTATGAATAATATGTTAGAGTTTCTGATAAATCCAAAAATAGCCCAGAATATAATTATTTATTCATAAGTTTTGTTTTATGAAATAATATTGTTTCCAATGGAATGTATGGCTAATACCTTACATATTATTATTTACTGTTGAAAGTGTATAATTGATGAACAGATCATTGCCAACAAAATCAATAAAAGCAAACTTGAAAAGTGATAAAAACTGATAATAGAAATTGAGTCAACCTAATAGGAAAGCTCTTGTAAACGTTATAATCCCTGATCATTGATATTGTCGACAAATGCTAATGAATTGGTGTTCACTTCAGTTCATTACATACGCAAAGATAATAATAAACAAAATGATTACAAATTTATTTTTAGGCAAATCCACTGGAATAGTGACGACGACTCGGGTAACTCATGCAACTCCTGCAGCACTTTATTCTCACAGTGCGAGCAGATATTGGGAAAGCGATGACAAATTATCGCCAAACGCCAGGGGTTTATGTAAAGACATAGCCAGACAACTGATAGAAGACGAACCAGGCAGGAATCTCAATGTTAGTCCCTTTCCTTGTTCTGTTGTTCTGTTTCTCTACTCACACCTATCATATGACAGATCGCTTGTCAGCCAATAGTCTTATAGTTTTCAATTTGTTTCTGTCCTTCAGGTCATTCTGGGCGGCGGTCGACGACATTTCATGAGTGCTTTGGAAAGAGATCCGCAACGGCCTAATGAGTTCGGCCGCAGATTAGACAATCGCAATCTAATTGAAAGTTGGCTCCTGGATAAGAAAGATAGGGGACTGGAGGCCAGATATGTGCGGGACAAGTCTGAGTTCGATCAGATGAATAGTTCGCGCGTCGATTATTTGCTCGGTTTGTATCAAATTCTGTGTTCAATATATTTATTCATTTATTTATTTAAAGGACTCTTCAGTTCCAACCATTTGGCGCACGAACTGGACCGCGAAGACGGACCAACAGGTGAGCCATCGCTGGCAGAAATGACAACTAAAGCAATAGAAGTGTTGCGACACAACCCAAACGGCTACTTCTTGATGGTTGAGAGCGGGCGCATAGATCACGCACACCATCTGAACAATGCCTATCGAGCACTGGTCGACACATTAGCCTTAGATGAGGCCATTTCTGTGGCTCTAAAGTTGACCCAACCATCGACTACCCTATTAGTGGTCACATCAGATCATTCACATGTTTTCACATTCGGAGGCTTTCCTAAGAGAGGAAACGATATATTAGGCACAGATAGTAAGGTTTCGGACGTGGATTCGCTCCCATACACTACACTACTCTATGCTAATGGTCCTGGATATACGAAAAGGAGGATAAACATCACTACAATCGATACAAGTAAGTAGTGATCTCTCGCTTCTCATCCACTTATGATTTATTGTTTTGCGAATAAGTCTTACCAATAGTTAGTCATATTTTTTCTTTAAAATTGATTTATTATTTCAGTGAGAATACAATCAATACATTCACACTTTGTATGAGAATTCAAAAACAAAATTGCTTTAAATCTCTTGCAAATCGATTTGTTTGCTGTGTTTTATGCCTTAATTCAATATTTATTTAAATCAATTCCTTAAGAATATTCACAGCTATTATGCAAATCACTAAAGAATGCAAAAACTATTTTACAGAAAACAATTGGTTTCAGAATTTTATTTAATTGAATAGATCCTTGCTAATTTATACATCAATCAAATCAAAAGCATTTGCATATAATAGCGGCATATCAGGCTAAAAACAAATTGCATACACCTAAGTCAATGTTTCAAAAGTGCCTTGATCAAATAAATAAGCGAAAAGTAAATTTTAATTTGAAAAAGACTGTATCGAAAGGCCAGTGATTTCAATATAAAAGTTCAAAAACTTCTTCGGTTTGAAAATTGCCAATGAATTGAAGACATGAAAGTCGTTATATAAAAATTTTAATGAAGTTTACTCAACCGTTGCGTAAGTAAACTGTAAGGAAGGCTAAAATAAACAGTGGAAAGGCTTTACACATAATAATTGCATTAAAAGTTAATTCAGTGCAAACATCTGCCGCCGCTCTACACATAACGATTCAATTGCTTTGAATTCATAAATTGGTTTTTTCTGTTGCCTATAAAATAATAAGTTTATTCCCTTAAAAATTATGTTATATAACAGAGCCTAAGATACTATGACTACAATAACTGTTTGATCTGAATTGATATCCAACTAATAAATACAAATAAATGAATAACAAAAATAATTTAAGTGTGACTTCGTTTGTGAGAATATTCTGTTGAAAATAGAGAATACAAAGCATACGAATACAGAATAGTTGTGCTCTGAATGCCATGAAGAGATGATTTGATAGAATCGGCATTTTTTCTGTCTTTGCAATTGAAAAAATTTATCGCATATACACTACTGAAGAGAATGGGATGAAAAAACATCCGAATCTATTTGTCCAACAGAATAAATATTGAATTGGATTTGAAAGAATTGTAAGACTTGTGCAGACAATGAATTGAAGTCATATAAAATTCATTAGATATTTGTGCCGTTAAACTCCGTTCCTATACCCAAACACACATTAGATATCAGTTTCATTAAAAATGAGTGAAAGCCAAATGAAAAACAATTTCTTTTCCTAAATAATTGATTGCATGAAAATGTCTGTTAAGAAGAGTTAAGTAAAACAAAATCCAAAAACTAAACAAAACTAAACAATAATAATATACACTCTTTCTATACAAACAAAAACATTTACTTCGATAGCAAACAAGGAATTCATTCAACAGTCAGCGGTTCCGCGCCGTTGGGATACACATGGAGGTGAAGATGTACCTGTATATGCACAGGGGGTTAATGGACACCTGTTCAGAGGTGTTGTAGAGCAGACATACATTCCATATGCAATAGCGTTCGCCTCCTGTATCGGCCCATTCAAACAGTTGTGTTTAGAAAAACGAAATCAAAACCTAAAACATATTCAACAGCGAAAACAGTGCCTTAACTACACTCAACAAATGCCTAAATATTCAACAATTATTGTTCAAAATTCTTCGCAAAATATTGCATTGAATGTCTTAAATATTTGTTATAATTTAATTGTAATATTCATTTCAAGAAATTCATTTCAAAGTTTCATATTTACATAAAATAAATATTAATGTATTTATAAATTACTCTTTAACTGAAATATTATTCTTAAAACTCTTTTTTTATTCGTAAAAACATTTTATATAATCAACAAATGTTTTATAAAGTTTTTAATATTTATTTTTACTTATCGTTCAAATAATTATCTAATCATATATTTATTTCATTCATGTGTTAGAAAAATCACTCACAAAAAGCATATGTCATATAACACAGAATAAAATGATAATAATTATAAAAATACTGTATATTATCAAACATTATAAACCGGATGAATGGCATTCAATGCATATAAACTTATTTTACAAAAACATTTTATAATTAATTTGTCAAATAATAACTTTTTTTTTACTTAAAATAAAATTTTTATAAATAAAGTGTAAAATTATAATAAAAATGTTCCGACAATTGGCAAGACTTTATTCAACTAAAAATCTTCCGAACAGTCTTATAGATAAAAGTCTACCAAAATCTTGTGATGTTATAGTCATTGGTTTGTATTAAGAAATAATAGATTTTTTCATATATAAGAATCTATACTGGATTAGGTGCCGGCGCTATTGGCTTATCCACAGCATTTCATTTGAGTGAATTGGGATATAATAATGTGATTGTCATAGAAAGAGATGACATAACGAGTGGAACGACTTTCCATTCAAACGGTAAAAATCTTTTATTAAATACTGAGTACTGAGTATCAGATTTAAAGGTAGCGTTTGTCGAAAGGTCTGGTCTGGAGATTAAGGCCATCGGAAACAGATATTCAGCTCTTGAGTCAAACACATCATTTAGTGTCAAAACGTTTGAACAGTGACTCTTCAATTGGGGCCACGGGTTGGATCAATAACGGGGGACTATTTTTAGCGCATAATCACCAAAGAATGAGAGAATACGAACGATTGCACGGAATCTCTAAATACTATGGCATTAAGTCTTATATTTTAAATCGGATTCAAACGATTGAGTTATTGCAGCCATTAATTGATGCGAAGACAAGTGATTTAGCGGGCGGTCTATACAGTCCTGATGATGGCTTTGTCGATCCGCACTGGTATTGCTCGTCACTGATTAAAGCAGCAAAACTTCAAGTGTTCAGCAAATGTCGAATAACTGCTATAAATAGTACGAATGACTCGTTAGGATTGGATTCAAAACAAAGCAAAATAAATAGCATTAAAGTTGAATACAATGGAGATATACATGAGATTAAGACAAACATTGTTGTCAACAGTTCCGGTGTCTGGGCTCCACTTGTAGCCAAACTAGCAGGTACATTACAAATAGCCTCATCAATTTTCTCATTACAATCAGTGAAGATTAATATCAGATTTGTTGCCAAAATGACTGCAAATTATTTAGGAATTACCGGCAGTTATACTAACATAACATTTGATTCATATCCAACTCAAAACAACTCTTAAATCATTTCAAGATTATATTCTTTGAGGATTGGAGTTCGTTGTCATTAATTTTCATTTATTAGCTAAAGGATCAAGTATCACTAGGTTGCCATAACACAAGTTATTTTTATTCCTAAATATAATTAGCCATTAATTTCGCAAAGAATGTTAGTTCGCATCAATTCATTTTGATTGCAACAAAACTGGTCTCTCTCTCAATAAAAATAGACCTTGATTAATTATCAACTGCCTGAATACGGTATTACCATTTGATTGTTGATATTCACGAACTATTATTATTCCTGTAAACCCATGTCTCACAAAGATTCCGACAGAACTGGTATTTAATTCGCATTATTACTGACAGTGCAGTCGATAACCAGAATAAAAGAAATTAAAAATCAATTTTGTTTCAGATTAATAATTATATTATAGATATTCTATTACAGTCAATTCTCGTTATAAGAAACGAGCAAATGCAAGCAAAATCCGTACACTATAATGAGAGTACACTATAGAGAGAATACTCAACAAACGTATAAAGGTATAGTAGAGTCCATCAGATCAACTTTTAGTGTACACAATAAGCAGGTGTTTCTTATATCCGGGCTTCTTATAACGAGAATTGACTGTATTTCATATATAATCTAATATTGAATCTCTGTTTTAGAAATCGCTTATTAGTTATAAGTCTTGTCTTTGGTTTTTCCACTTTTTATTCTCTAATTGAAAAATAGAACAAAAAACAGGAAATTATTTTTTTGCTTATTTTTCACCGAAAAGAATGCTTTAGAAAACGTTCACTTTTTTGTTCGGAATAGCCTTAAGACTCATAAACAGAAGAGGAATATAAAGCAAAATATAGGAAATGAAGGAAAATGTGGTTAAACTTAATGCCGAATAATTAGTGCATTTGTCGACTATATTAGCACTTTTCAGGTTAGGCCTAATAGAGAAGATATATATATTAAATGTGTTTAGAATTGAGAAAATAGTTTGAATTATGTGCCAGATCAATTTAGCCAGAATAATATGAAGAACTTTGCTCTCAAAATCTATGGATATATTTATTAAGAATAAGAATGTAATCAAACAATAAAAATACAATAATTGTTATATTTTAGTATTGAATATAATATAAGTATAGGAGTTATTGTCAATAATATTGAACATTAATTATAATATGTTTGTTAGGAATCGATTCTATACCACAAGAAGCTATGGAACACTCATATGTAATAACAGAAGCCATAGATGGCGTCAAACCGGATAAGACGCCGAACATTAGGGATCACGACCTCTCCATTGCCTTAAGAGTGTCGGGAAATAGCTTCTGCATCGGTGGCTATGAACCCAATCCTGTGCTTATCGATGAAATGAGAGTCAAAACTATAGAGCCGTTCACTCTATTCGATCTGAATTGGGATAAGTTTGCCATCAATTTGGAGAACGCGACTAAACTCATGCCTGTCATCTCCAGAACAGGGATCAGATCCACCATTTGTGGCCCAGAATCGTTCACTCCTGACCATAAACCTTTGTTGGGGGAAGACTTGAATGTCAGGGGCTTTTTTTATGCCAGTGCTTTCAACTCGTTTGGAATCAGCCTATCGGGTGGAATAGGTCTTCAGTTGGCCAAATGGATTACTTGCGGCGCACCTGATGTCGATTTGTCGGCATATGATATAAAAAGATTTAATAAGGATTTGATAAAAAACAGAGTTTGGACTCAACAGAGATGTCGTGAAGCGTATGAATGCAATTACGAAATCATTTATCAATTATGTGAACCTATTTGTGGTATAATTTGCTTATTATATGAAAAACATTCTTAAGTGAAACCCATTTAAAACATTTAATGACTAAAATTGATAAAATTTTTGTGAATTTAAAGCTCGAAACCAGACGTTTAGAGACGACTTATATGAGACTCTTCTGGACAGCGGATGTGTATATCGAGAAAGACATGGCAAACAATGTCCGGACTATTTTGATTTAGAGCCCAATCGTCTGACAGCAGAACAATATATCGATTTAGACAAGACATATGACTGGCCTGAGTTGAGTCAGCAGTGGAAAGCCATGAAACATGAATGCAAATCATGTCATGAAAGTGCAGTCATTTTCAATCTCTCATCAATGGCTAAGTTCTCACTTCGAGGAGAGAATGCACTGCAAGTATTGGATAGTCTGAGTCCAACTGATCTCAAATCAATGGCTAATAATTCAACAATAGTTACATATTTTCTTAATACCAGAGCCGGTATTGAAGCAGAAATCATCTTAAATAGAGTTAATGAAAATGAATTCTACATAACTTGTGCTGATTTGGCCACTAATCATGTCTTCACCAAAATTAATAATTTAATTAATGATAAGAATTATAAAAATACAGAATTATTGGATTTGACGAAACAGTTGGGAATTCTATCAATAAATGGACCAAAAAGTACAGAAATTATAGAAAAATGTCTAAATATTTGTCTCAAGAATTTTGAGGAAAATACTCATCAAATCATAGGAATAGAAGTAAAAATATTTTTACATTTATTATGACATTTGTTATGACAGGATTTAAAATTATTTTTGTTCCGATATTTCATAGGATATTGAGTTACGTTTAATCCGTTTCAGTCAAGTCTCACAAATCGGATGGGAATTACATTTGAATAATAACGAAGACTTGAAAGCAATTTATAAGCGAATCATAAATAATAATTTGGTCACAAATGGCGGCCACAGAGCCTATGAATCGTTGAAAAGTGAAAACCAATGGCTGTCCGGATGTTTGGATTTACGAACCGATGATATGCTATCGGATGCCGGACTCGATAGTCATGTTTGCGAACATAAACTACAGACAAATGCATTCATAGGCTCTGAAGGCATGAAAAATAGAGTTAAAGGAAAACATTTTGTTTTGATTAAAGTCGAGAATAAGAAACCGATTGTTTGGGGATTAGAACCGATTTGGTATAAATCAGAGGCCATTGGATTAGTTCGCAGAAACTTTTACTCTCATATAAATAAACGTATACTGGCTTTTGGTGTAATCTATGATAATTTTTTGATCGATTCAGACATTCCATCCAAAGTTGAAATCGAAATCTTTGGAAACCTATATAAAGCAGACATTAATCGAATAGATTGTAAGCAAACAAATATAACAAAAAATTAATAAACATTTTAATCAAAATATTTACTTTTCAGTGAAAAAACTGAATACACGTATGAATTATTTTTAATATTAATTATTATAAAAGTTAATAATTTTTTAGGAAAGGTTTAACTTTAGCAAAGGTCCCGTTGTTTGGGTTGGGAGTCATTCCTATAAGATTGCAGAACAGGTTGTAGTGATCCACTTGTGTTAATGGTTCGGACACAACATTCTTTGTGAAAGCGGGTCCAAAGCCATACATAATCGCTCGCATATCTGGCACTTGATTTATACCGTATCCATGATTTCCTCCTTTTGGTGGATGGGTTACCCCCGGGAATGGATAAACTGTATTGTTTGCTATTTTTGGCTATCAATGAATTTAGAGAATAATAGAATAAAAAATTATAATTAATTATAATAAACATAATAATCAAAACTAACCGGTAATAATATATAGCCCTTGTCAACGGTCACCAGAAGGGGTAATACAAGTCTATTGTGTTTGTAATGAAAACTTTCAGGAATTTCATCCCTCTTATAGACTTTCAATCCTTTGATTTTCTTTAACTGTTTATAAATCTGAAAATATATAAATAATTTTAAGATTGTATTCAATAATTTCTATTTAAATAAAAATTTTCAATTGTAACACCAGCTCTTCTTTATTGGGTTTGGGTACGATTTGTGCTCCAGATCCGCCACCAAGGAATAAGTGAATAGAATCGGAATCAATGACTTCTTTGAGATCAATTTGCTTGAATCCATCCAATTGTGTCATTCCATGGTCTGAGACAATCACAACATTTAATTGTTTGTCTAATTTGTGTCTAATTATAGACTCGTATAAGTCATATATAATGCTATCGATGTCTCGAATCGCTTCTTTAGTTTGATTTGAATTCGGACCGAAAGTATGGCCTAAAAGATGAACAAAATTTATTTAATGGTAAGAATTGAGTCAATTGTATCAAACTATATTGATAACTATTGAATTGATATAGTTCATTTGATTTGATAGTTCAAATTAATAAATTTATCTTTAATTGATGTTATGATTTGCGATAAATATTCTCAATATTTCTTAATTCTCATAATTTTTCTGATAAAATGTATTTTCAATTTCCACATTCAACAGGTTTTTGCTATAGAAGTGTATTTTGTTATCAAATGATATCTTAAAATATTATTTTATTTTATTTCGAATTATATAATTCACTGAAGATATATCTTAACCTTGATCAACCTTGAACACAGACTGACTTGTGAGGTCGCAAAATCTATTGGAAAACTTTTAACCTTTGCTTTAAATTGTTTACAATTATCGTTTGCATATCCCGACTCATATTTATATTTTCAGGATATTAAAGAATAAGCAGGCATTAGTTGCTTGTTAAGTTGTAAGTAATACCTGCGTGATCCACATATTCGTGATATAGGAGAGCCAGTCTGTACTTATTGTCGACGAAGTCATTCAAAATGATTCCCAAATTATTTTGAGTTTCATTTGAATTGGTTTTATC
>JAQIWA010002431.1:0-13366 GCA_034693305.1 Eueremaeus valkanovi
GTATCCGGATATAATTGCACCCCTGATCAGAAACTTAGATACAATTGCATGCAAGTATAAAAGAGGGAATACGGTAATCTTTGTTTTAATGATTATTTTGCAGACATTTTCTTTATCCTCGAACTCGACACATACGGTCATTATCTTCAGCGCGCAGTCACTCACGTTAGCCGACAAAGTCTTGAGCCTCACTTCGATCAGGTCTGACACCATTTTGTTGTTCACATGAATTAATGGCTTTTATAATGAAATCGATTAATGAATTATAAAGGAGTTTGTATTGGATTTGGACGGAACACAAACTATACGTATTCTATGTTACGAAGAGATCACTGGCCAACAGAAGCCATTCTTTAGAGGAAAAACAAGTCTAGAATTGAGCCAAAGCTGGCTTAAAGACACTGCAACTCAACAATTAGTTCCGATTCTTGATGTAAACCAACGAATATTTTATATTAAATGAAAATTTTAATCGTTTTATGTTTTGCTTTTCAGTGTATTCTAAGTCTTACTCTTAGATACGTGTCTTCGCAGTCAAATACGGCCCGATTTCCGGCCTCTAAAGTGTGCGGCACTTTCGGCCTCAATGTCCAACAAGTTTGCAAGTGAGCCAACCCTCGCACTGACCACTCCTTTGCAATTCTTTTTAAACTATTTTTGTTTTGTTTTCTCGTTTGAATACGTATTAGAAAAGAGAAAACTACTGTTCCTTATCTTATGACGAGTTGTATTAGAGAAGTCGAGAGGAGAGGTATGAAAGAAGTGGGTATTTATAGAGTTTCCGGTCTGTCATCTGATGTACAAAAACTGAAGAAAGCCTTCGAAACGAGTGAGTGATCTCTAGCTATGAATGAAATTATATTTGAAATGATTTGAAATAATTATACAAAACTACAGATCCATACGAAGCGGACCTTCTTATGAAAGAGATAGACATTCACTCCGTAACCGGATTATTGAAGCTATATCTGAGGGAATTACCCGAATCCTTGTTCACGAACGCAATGTACAAAAAATATTTCGACGCTTTCAGTGAGTAATCAATGCTTTGAATCGAATAATTAGAAAATTGTTTTCGAAAGCAATTAAACTCTTCTTATGTTTAGATACTATAAATCAAACCGAAAAAACCAAACGTTTGTTGACTTTATTTTCGGCTTTGACTCAACCGAATCAGACTATAATTATTGCACTCATCGATCATCTCTATAAGTATGTGATTAATGACTCATTCAATACATGTTTTCGTTGTTATTATTATTTGGAAAATGAGTTTAATTTTAACAATAATTGCCTCAAAAGAGTGAATCAGTTCGAAGAGCACAATAAGATGTCTTTACACAACTTGGCCACAGTGTTCGGCCCGACAACATTGAGGCCGGGCTCCAACAGTGGTTCCGGGACCAACAACACACTGGCCGAGTCATTCACGGCCGGCACTATAGACGTGATGGCACAGGCAGGCATTCTATACTTCTTTCTCCGTCGTAGAGCTTCTGGTCTATCGATGACCAGCACTGAGACCCAGTGCTAAACAACATACGACTAAAACATTTATATAAATAGCAAAAAATTATTTAATTTTATTGCAAAATATTTTGAGTCATTTCACAAGAATTTTCGTTATATATAGAAATCGCTGTTTTCCGACTCAACCGAGTGTTTGGAAGTTTTTTTTAGTAAATTTCTGGTCATTTGTTTGTATTCAAAAATCTGGTCACAAATCATAAGTTCTTGCCATCATTTTTATCACTTTTTCAAATATAAAACTCTTTTATTCCTGTATTTCATGCGAACAATCATTTTATAGCAATATTTGCGAATTTTTCTCGAATTTTATATTCAGATATTTTTTAGATAATTATTATATTTATTTGTATTTTAAGATAAATTTTTTGCCATAAATTGCTTTTTGTCTGACATTTCATTTTTACCCATTTTTCACACTTTTTATCATTTTTTGTGCAATGAGTGATCACTCGATTTATGGTTAAATAAATTAATATATCGTTTGAAGAAAAATAAAATGAAGTGAATTTTGAGAATATTTTTCCACTTTATTCAAATTTGATCCAAGGGTACAGTATTTGGTTTCAGGTCTGTATACTCGCTCGTTCCTCACAACTATACGGTCCGTCTGTCCAACAATAGTTGAAAAGGGTTTCAAAATTTTGAAAATTGAAATAAACATTCAATTCGTTCAATAATTTCGGTCACATTATTCATATGGGCTCTGATTTGATAATAACCAGAGCATTGAATTGAATTTTAGTCATCGTAACTATTTTATCGGTGGATATCAAAGTCCAGGATCAGTCTGAATCATGTACTCAGGGTCATTTTGGAAGGTTTTTATTTTAAGTATAAATAAATATTTCGGACGTAACTAACTTTGAAACTAACCATTTACTCATTCGTCAATCGATTGATTGATTCGTTTATTTGGTTTTATTATTCATTTCATTCTTCACTTCAATCGGCACTTACTTCAAGGAATCAGAGGAATAGAGATTAGAATAACTGATGGCATAAAGTGAATGAACACAACTCGAGTCAACATCTGTCTGTCTGTCTGTCCGTCACTTCCGCCGCCGCTCTACTGGTCTGAGACTCTCCTATCAACTGTCCATCACTTCCGCCGCCCATAGGATGAGTCGCCGCCAATCAGATCAGATCAGAAGCGAAGACATGACATGACATCTATTCCGCCGAAAGACAAACTCAGTTCTGATTCAGATCTTATTGTCAGCAGATCTTCAAAGTCTCGAAGAATACCTCAATTATAACATCAGAAGCAGTAGTACTCAGGAGTGCCTCAAAATTCGTGTGCTTTTACTCAATATATTCATTCAATCATTCATTCATTCAATAAAACAATTCATTAATTATTTCAAACTATGTTTGCATTAATTCTCTACACATTTACTAAACATTTCATTCATTCGTTCAATAATTTTGGTCACATTTACTCTGTATTCATATTCGCTATGATTTGATAATAACCAAACAATTCTCTCCCTGTGCTCTGGCAATCAACAAAATGCCCAGAGTCAATTAATAGACTCAAATTCAAATATGCTTTTCATCTAATTTGATATGAAACTTATGCCCGGATTCTTTTTACTTTCTATTGCTTATACATCTAATAATTCAGACAATTTTGTTTAGAAAAATGCTTTACAATATGTATATGCAATATCAGATTTGTCACTGATCAATTCGAAGAAGATTATTTTGGTAAATTTATGTGGATTTAAGACTGCTCAATTTAAATTTTTATCATATTCTTAATAGAAAAGTCAATATTTCAGCATTTTTGAATCTAGCGCCTTGAATCGTGCAAGGATATTTTTCATATAAATTTTATCAAACCCTACTATCCCTCTCTCAAATAAGACCAACTTCCATATTGTACCCGCTGTAGTTTTACTGTATTTTAAGATTCAAATCAGGGGTCTACTCTGTCAAAGACCATCTCCATTGAGGTCACCAAGGTTTTTAGTGTCACAGCAATTGCTTTTTCTTTCCTTCCTTCTCTCGGGGCGGGGGTACCTTGGTTAAACTATATACTCCTCTATAAACAAAGCTGAATTAAAAACGGTTTGAAAACATAGCCTGGCTGATCAATATTATTTTTAGGAAGTTTGTAAAAACTAAAACCAGTTCTTATACTTTTCTAATTCGTAATTTGGATTACCTATTAAATATGAGCAAGCTCATTGATTCCAGTGATAATTTCTTCAATGTTTTACGAGAATTGCATTATTAATAGAGAGTATGGAAGAAGTGCTACATTTATAATAGCGATTGAAAGGGCCTATGATTTCCATAGCAACCGAATAATGATCTGTTTCACTGACAGTACAGAATCCAAAACATATTGCGTTTATTCTGTTTTACAGAATATTCTGGCGACATTTTAATAGATTTCATAATTGGATAGAAATTTATTTTAGATTATATGATATGATAACAGAAATCAATAAGAATTCAATGGAATGTCAATCAGAGAGCAATGCGAGCGAAGAGCAGATCTGTTCAAAGAGTAATCCATCAGTGAATCCAAACGGTTGTGATAGGAATGTAAGCGATGTTATGGTTGTCTATGAATACGAAACAGAAGACACGAACGATGAATACGATTTGGCAATGGATGGCATACTTCTTAACGGCTGTTCCCAATACTTATTCAAGTTCTCAATCATTGTTTTGCCGATTGTCTTCTTAATGGTTATTGTGATCGGAATCTTCGAAAGCGATTCTCACAATAATGAGTTCAGATGTAAAGTATGTATTCCTTATGGCTTACACTCTATCACTACTCTATGTCATACTCTGCTCTACTCTATAGAATACAGTAGTCTATACTTTAACTCTATACTAGACTATAAGACTATACTCTACTACACTGTAAGTCTACTCTACTCTAGTATACCCTTACAACACATTATTTACAATATATCTGTATTTATTAGTATTTATACTCTCATCGAAAATCAATATTAATATCAATGAATATTTTATAATAGGGTATAATATTAGACATGGATTCGATTGATGTTAAAATAGATATTATAGAATTCTTACCCTACTCATTTATTGACATACACTGGCAGTATAAATAATAATTGATAACCTGTTATACAGATTGGAAGAGCTTTCATAGTTCTGGGAATATCTGTTGGACTGTTAGCCTTCTATTTCTTGTGTCGATACGGACTGCATATCAGAAGCTTATACCGAGAAAACAATAGACGTCGAGAAGTGGAACAACAGATTCAAAACCCAGAGCTGGGCCTCAATAGTAGCCTAAAGAAGAGCAAAATGTCTAAAAAACAGCTAAAGTTTATATTACAAAACCCGTGGCATCGGATCAATGAAAGTGAGCCCAAAGAACAATATTCTAATCACGTGAATGTTTACGTCGAAAACGGATTATATGTGTCGCCCAATGATATCGTTTAGTATTATATCAGTTATTATATTAATATTATAGATATCTTATCTAATCTAATGATCAGTCACTCAATTCAACCAAAATACCAAACTTATGTCAGAAGACTGGGTCCTTTGAATGGGTCAGAACGTCATCACAAAAGCTAATTATTTTATAAGTTTATTCAAAATTACTGAATAATGAAAAGCAGACAAAAGTGCGTTCACTTCGGAAACACATCTGATTCTGGATTTTTGTAAGCGTTTTGTTCTCTAAAGGAATAAAAATATAAATATTTTATATATCAATAGAAATGTTCTCTTTATTAGACTATTAATAGAATTATATCAATATATGAATCTTTAAAGTATTGGGCAGAACATTCTCCAATTGAAATTACCCTTGCACATTCTTTTCATGAAAACGACATTCATTCCTTTCCTTTACAATCCGGGCCATTCATTTCCAGAACCATAGAATTGAACGATAATCTCGAAAATCATTTTCAAATATAATCTTTTGCACAATTATAAGAAATAGATGTAATCCAGTTCATAGTTCATTATACTGTGGACCAAGAGTGCATATTAAGGCCATTTAAGAACTA
Source organism: Eueremaeus valkanovi (assembly GCA_034693305.1). Taxonomy (NCBI): domain Eukaryota; kingdom Metazoa; phylum Arthropoda; class Arachnida; order Sarcoptiformes; family Eremaeidae; genus Eueremaeus; species Eueremaeus valkanovi. The sequence continues at coordinate 5,544 of JAQIWA010002431.1, forward strand.
TATAATTATTTGACTCAAATAATGGCAGAGAAATAATTGTGAATTTTTATTTCGATTTTTTCTGAGCCAATAGATTACGATTGATTGAAAACATTGAATGGGTCACATTTGCTTCCAGGCAATTGTCAGAGTACAATAAAATATACCCCGATTTTTATCAATACTTAGAAATATAACAAAATAACCTCAATTTGATTTATTGAGAGCTTATATTATTAATACTGCTGTAACGGACGACTAGACGACTGTGTATTGAATGGAAGCCTACAATACAATACAATATACAGTATTCTACGGATTCTATAATTATTATAGAGAACTCGAATTTATAACTCATAAAGATTTATATTTGACTCCAAATACCGTATTATTGCTCTCAATTTGAAATCATTTTGTTTGGAATATACAATACCATCGAAAACAGTATATCCTTTTTATAGGTTGAGCTGAGAACCTTTTTTGACAGCCCTTAACACTCTTTTGGACTGTATTTCATTAATGAGAACAGAAGAGAATATTCGGTTAATACTGTACTGTACTATAAAAGGCATACTTTTGATAATTGCTAAGTTATAACATTTAATTGACCTCTTATTGAATGTTTATAAAGCACTAAGTTTTATATAAACGCAGATTGTACTAGTACAGATATAAAAAGGAACAACCAATTTTAATATTAATAGAATAATACCCTGCTAACTACAGTAAGTAACGTTCTGTTTGAATTGTGAGCCATTCCTATGCCTTAATTGAATTTTCAATAATTTCGAAGAGTTTGTACCAATTAATTACTATTACTATGTTATATCTTCCTTAACAATTCAACAGTGCATTGGTTAGAATTTTGAAATTTGAATTTAAAAATATGATCAAGCATGAATCAGAGGATGATTTTTTTGAGGAACTTGCTGCCCCTGGTGCACATAATTTACATTTAAACCCATGAGCTCTGTATATGTAAAGTATGATACACTCTCTAACACTGAAACCAATATTACACTATCAATAATGTTGTTGTGTACGAATCGCGATTCTTACGTCAAATTACACTGAGCATGGTGAATGATGAATGATGAGGATTCGTTTATAATTATTTTAAATAATAACGTGACGACTGAATCACAACAGAAGGGAAGAGAATTATATATTATTGTTGGACTTTTCCGCCAAACCATATAGCTATTGATCAATGATCGGGTCATTTTGAAAAGTTAACGACAAATCTTGAATAAATAGTTTTACAATTTTCAAACGGAACTAAAATTTGACCCCGTATAGTACTCAGTCTGAGAATTAATTGCCTCCTGAGGTAATTGCCTCTAGGACTCAAAACAATCTTGGAAATTTTTCTAAATTTATCAATTTTGGTACAATTCGAAACCAAGAATCTATTCTGAAAATGAATTCAAACAATTTCATCACCTTCAGCAGAGAATCACCACTGTCTCTACAGCAAAAACCACTAGGGTTATATAAAATATCCAAAATGACCTTTGCTAAAAAGTAATGAATACCTCTATCAGGATTTTTTCTGAAACCGCTGCATTTTTGCCCAGGATGAGTTTATGTTATATAATATAACCCTAGTGTTTTTGCTGTAGAGACAGTCTCTGCTACAGGTGCTGAAATTCTTTGAAATAATTTCCGGATAGATTCTTGGTTTTGTGTTCTACCAAAATTGATAATTTTTGAAAAATTACCATGTTTGGTTTGAATGCTAGAAGGAATAAATGAGAGGATGCCCTTATCTTGAGGCTGTATACAGTACAGCAGCAGTGATACACAGTTACCTGTGGACAGTGTATTGAATAGTATTGAAGATAACTAATAATTAAGCTCTGGTCCAGTTATTCCAATTTTAGTTACTCATTAAAAGCGATATTTTATTGCATTCATTCTTCATATTATACAATATATTACAGTATATTATAATTTATAATTATATTAATATTTCTTTGTTTTTCGATTCAATATTTTAACGTTTGTATTAATAAAGTATAAATAGTTTGATATAATATTTAGAGTTTAATGCTTTACAAAATGCACTTAACATTAGATTCAAATTCTGTAAAATTACAAAATTTTTGAGCATTTTTTAATCGGAATAATATTATTCTAAGCTTTAATTTACTATATTTTACGTCCATATCATATGATTTATAAATGTTATCAAATTTTTATATATTAAGTAAATATTAATTTTTTAAAACTACACAAATATTAATATTATTTGATTTATTGATAAATTTTATAAAATTATAATTTATGTCAAATATTTTTTTAATTCAATATATTTGCGCGAATTTCATGTTTTAAATAAACTTAAATAAAATTAATGAAAATTCTTTAGAAATTATTCAATAAAATACAATATACCAAACAGTTCTACCAAAGAGAATCTACCTTGACCAAAGAGAAATTGTGAAATCGCTATGTGGACACTGTGGAGGCAATGCTACATATCTGAGACCTTACAGGTGACGGACCCATCGCAAGTTGATTCGCAACCATCAAATCTTGGCTGACCTGGTCAAGGGCTCGATCTCGAGTTCTCGAGCCTAACCCGTGCGCTATTGAAGCCTCAGATTTGAAATAAATTCTCATTTGTTTATACTTTGAATTTTTGTCGATCGGATAAAACGGAATAATAATTAACACTTATTGTCATTTCACCAGTGATTCCGTTATAAACGGTGTCCACTGTAATGAACTGCAGGTACAGTATTGCACAGTATTTGGATATCTATTATATGAATGGATACTGGTGTTGAATTTATTTAAAGAAAAATAAATTAAAATTTAATCTGTTTTGAACTCGTCTTCCATTAAAGTGACCCTATTTTGCAGTTTTTCTATATCTATACAAATATCAGAGATTTTGTCTGAATTCTCGTCTTTAATATCAGTTTCCGTTTCACTCATTGTTTGCTTCGAATCACTTGTTATTTGTTTCGGAAGTGTTTCAGACATTTCTGTTGAATCGGTTCTAGACATGGATTGACTCCGAGTTTCAGTTCTGAGAAACAGTTGTTCACTCTTTTTGATGATCTTTGAGTGAGTATTGACGAGAACACAGACCACGAAACTCGTGCCGATGTATATGTACTCGAATACAGTTAAGAGCATTGTATTCACCGAAATGTGGGCAGAAATATGACCTTCGCTTCAAATAATTGAAAATTATATGAATATAGTGTTTAGAAACTCATTGAATACTTGTGAACGGACTGGGAGTCAGATATAGGATTGTCGTTATGTAAACGGTTATCAAAATCCAAAGAGAGTTCAGAATCAGATACAAAGCAATCAAAGAATGATTCCATTTGTATATCGAATAGAAATATATAGAAATCGGAACCAAATCTAATGCATTGAGAATTGCGAACAGAATATAGACTTTGAAGTCTCGGTCACTCCAGTCGAGGAAATGGATGATTAGGTTGAGTGTGAATAGAGTTAAGAACAAGACATTTGTTGCAACTAATATCGCATTAATAATCACTAAATTCTTAATCGATTTTATATTCAATACTTTAGTTCTGTTCAAAGACTTTAATTTACTCTTATTTCTCGAATCCATTAAATCCATTGAAACTATTTTTGAATTATTCCGTAATCAAGGCTTGAATTGTCCCGAATTGAGTCTATACTGTACTCTAGTGTTGCCCAATGCCACTGCTTTTGATTGTTGAAGCGCTACTGTACTTATACAGTGTATAGTGCATACAGTAGTACAGTATACAGGGTTATTTATAATTAGGTGAAGATTGTTGCTGAGCCCGGATGCTTTTTAATTGTTGAGTCAGTATTAAAATTAAAATCAGCCAATCATCAGAGCTCTTGGTCATAATTATTTCCAGTGATTCAACAATTAAAAGAAGTGGCGCTAAGCACCAGTATTATCGGGTGCAGCCTATATCGAAAATTGACAAAAATTAGCCTCTAGGTTTGAGCATGGAACAAACAGGGCATCTTATCCAACAAATATTATTCAAAAAGAAAAACAAAAATTTAAATTAATATTCAAATCAGAGATAGTCCTATAGAAAGCCTGATTCCAATCAATCGATTGGTTATTCAATTCAACAAAAGTGCCTTCAATTCAGTTATAATAAAAGATTAAAACATATTTATTCGGACACAACTGAATAACTATTATAATAATTAATAATTATTAATTATACTGTATATTATGGACTGATTCCGAACATATTTGGATAATTTTATGATAAGCTTACGGATAATGAATACGAAATATGCGCTTAAGGTATGACATGTATTGTCAGCCAATAGAGTGAAAACATTTCAATTGTAACAGAGATTGCATTCAAACACGTGTTTACTGTTTAGTCACTCAAAACAAATAAATATAAATATTTTTTTGAATAATCACTAATTTATTTGACTTTTAATATCATTGTCTCATATTATGGCAACAAATGATTACAACAAAGAAGTATTTATTATCTCTTTTATTGTCTATTATTCTCTTAATTATGATATTTATTAAAAATTACATAAATTTGATATAAAAAGCGATTATTTTGTTATAAAACTAATTACAGTATAATTATAATAGCATTCAATGTATTATTCATTTGAATCAATCATTTGTTCCAAAGGTTCTCGAGTTTAAGGAACAGATTAAGAAAGAGGCGGAAGCGCTGGTTCTGAAGACATTTCCGCGAAAAATACTGGAATTACAGTCTTTGCTCAATGTATTGATCCATCCATTGATTGATCCATTCATTCACTAATCTATTCATTCATTCATTCAATTGATTATTATTTATATTTCTATTGAATACCGATTGTCTGATTGTCTGCACCGAAGGGCACAAAATTCAATCATAAGAACCTGTCGGACATCTGCACTGATATCAACATTCCAGTCCCCGAACACCCGTTCGTCAATCACGTGGACAATCCAGACGGAGATGTGCCGGTAAGAGCACCCATACTATCATTCTGTCTGTTTTGGAGGTCAGGTCGTTATAAAAGGAACGGAATTATAGCCAATAATAATAGCATTTGTAGCCAATGTTCAGTTCCTGTCATTTGTGTTCGGAGTCTATTTGAATATTAATAGTGAGCACAGATGGGGTCCAATCCATACAATGAGGGTAAGGGTAGACACATATCAAACATAAAGTGTCGGATATTAGTGGTTCAGAAGTTTTAGTCAATTAAAGTATTTTGTCATTGAATAGCATAGAGTGGACACACTGTTCACATACCTGTTCGTTATGCACAGTTGGAGCTCAACCCAACATAACCTAAACCTCAATCCAATGGAAAGAATCCATTTTCAGAACCGAATACTTTTTGCCGAACGGCTTATCTGACACTTGATATGTGGTATGTAATGGACCCCAAAGAATGTCTGAGCTCTGAGACCTACCCGATCACACTCTAAGTGATGATCTGTTTTGAATCAAATTAGCGCTGAATTGAATTTCATTGTTATTATTATAATTGCAATCCAATTGTGCCCTCAATTCAGGCAAAAAAGCGTAAATACGCTGCAATCGATTGCGAAGGTCTGAGTGGAACCAGAGTACTGGTGCTGCCTAATGGTGTGGCCCCATGTAATAAGCACGTGGTTGAGCTCATCGAAGTGGTCAAACCTCTTATTCGCCAATTGGTCGAAGACGCGAATCTGGTCAGTCATACTCGCACTCAGTTCTCATACATAAGATGTTTAATTCGTTTTCTCTTTTGAACTCAATTTTCAATAAACTGATGACTCGAATGACTCGATTGCAAAAACAGCTAAAAATGTGGATTTTGTTTCTGATTCCGCGCATCGAAGACGGAAACAATTTCGGGGTTTCTATTCAGGTATTCATTCCTACAATCATTGCTAATATGATTACAATTCTTAGAAAATTGGCTAAAAATTTAATGCGTTTGCCATCGGATCCATAGGAGGACACATTGGGTGAGATCCGGACAGTAGAGGGCGAAGCGGCCGCTTATTTCGATCAGATGTCCCGATATTTCCTATCGCGCGCTAAGACAGTGGCAAAAGTGGCCAAATATCCTCATGTGGTTTGTGTTTAGATAACTGTCCAATGCTTTGAACTTTACTTGAATTGACATTCGTTTTATTGGGAACGGAATGACAGGAAGACTATCGAAGGACTATCCAAGAGATCGATGAAAAGGAATACCTGAGTCTACGTCTAGTTGTGGCCGAACTGCGCAACCATTACGCGACTCTTCACGATATGGTTACCAAGAACTTAGACAAAATCAAAACTCCCCGTTCGTCCAACACTGAGAACATGTATTAATAGTCTGTCAGAGAGTCTGACCTTTTGTACGATAATTGAAATTACATTTAAAGTCGAAATCATTTTAATGCAAATAAAACGCTTAGAAATCGATTCAATTCTAACTATTGTTTTAATCCATTATTTATTTCTCGATTTCTTTTAATTAAAATTGATTTTGAAAACAATTGCAGTAAAAGCATAAACAATGTTGTGCTGCACAAACATGATTAGTCCTTAGGAGAGTATTAGGAGAAACCATTAGTTCCCGCGCATTATTAAAATTTGATTTAACATATCTTTCATCAATTAGTCATTACTACCGTATTATAAAACAGAACAGTCCCTCATCATTTTACCAAATTTTCAATTACCTAGCCAAAGCAGTTAGCTTGGAATAAATCAAAGAAGTAATTGCGGACGGACAGAAAGTGCAACGAGAATTGATGGTGAGGGGTGAGGGGTTAGGGGTGAGGGGAGGTTCAGATGGGGGATTGATAGGGGTAGTAAGCTAGTGGGGCGACTAATTGCAGCCCTATCATTTTATTTAAACAAAATTCTCAAAATATGGCGAATAAAACAAAGACTTTTAAACCAAAATACAGTTTATTCCCAATTCGTAATTATGTCAGGGTAAGTTTGAGAATCTAAACATGAACATTCGGTTTCCTACGTATCAGTGAATAGTTTGAAAGAGAGATATTGATGAACTTGATAAATATTTAGAACCTGCGCGGGAACTTATGGATTGTCCTAAAATATTGAATATCAATTGATAAATAGAATCAAGCTAGAAATATTATGAAAATTCATTAAATGATTGGATAATAAGTTTTTAAATATCGTTTTCGAACTCAATTCAAACAAAAATTACTGATTTTTAATTCATCTTTCGTAGGAAAAGAAGAGTATATAGTTTTGCTATTATAGGAGTATTATTATATAATAGGGTGATATTAGCAGCGATATGAGCACTCGTTATAAAGAAAACTATGGATTATATTATATAATATATTTATATATAGTAATACAGTGATAGGCAATGGGGGGGGTATACCCCCTGTGATTTTGGCTGAAGCATACTCCCTCTGTTTTTCGATGATTTGGAGGGAAAAACTCGAAAATGGAGCACTTGGGCGAAAAAAGTGAATTATTGTATCCCTTTTGGCAAAAATTTTTAGCTTACCCCCCACCCTGTCGTCAGACTCATTGCTATCTCTGATAGTAATACTTAAATTCTTTATTATTAATCGACAAATGAAATATCTCTTTATTAACAGCGAGCTGTAAGTTCAATGCAAATTGAAGAATGAATAAAATTTAGAAGGGATAGGCCTGAGAATGGCCTCTGCAATCAATGAACGCTCAAAAAATGAACTTTATGCTTTAAATAAAAATTATCATATGTTAGATAAATCAAAGGACATGTCTGTACTTGACAAAATATTCTAATTTTTAGCGAGTATACTCGCTTATGTTCTTGAGAAGGTGTCTGTCTGTCCGTCTGTCTGTCTGTCTGTCCGTCTGTCCGTCCACCATTGTTGTAAA
>JAQIWA010002432.1:0-13362 GCA_034693305.1 Eueremaeus valkanovi
CCTCTATCGAAAGCCGCTGTGAGCCTTTTGATTTGCTGCATAGCCCAGAGGTGCCCACAAGTTCGGTATGGTCCTTTCGCCCTTCAAAAGGAAAATACACGTATTATACTTAATGTACACGTATTATACTCGTATAATACTTGAGTAAAAAAATTTTTCCAAAATCGCCCAACCCTATTGATTACACATTAATATACAGTAAATACAATGTTTGCAAACAAACCATTAATGAAATGAAATCTAAATAAATGAATATTAAAATCAATGCATAAAATATTTAATATATTTCATAACAAATCGTTTGAATAGTCATATAAATGAGTTCTCATATAATTATATAATAGCAGAGATACGGAATGTCCTATTGAATTGAATGAACTAATTGTTGTCAAGATGAGCATGGTCTGACTAATCAAACAAAGGATGTGGATCAATAACTTTTTTGAAGGCTTTCTGATTAGAGCAAATAAACTGTCTTTCAGAGAATCTCACTTATTATAGGATCTAGGCATATAAAAGGTCTGAGCAGATTAAAATCGTATTGCTTCGATGCTGTAAATATAAATGATACAGGTTAATAATATCAATTGGCAATTAAATCAAAAATACACAAAATAATGATTTTTGCTCGAAGTTAACTGACGTTTACTTTTAGATCAAGTACTACAACTACACTACTGCTATTAATACTACTACTACTACTACTACACGTGCTTTATCCCAATCGGCATCTCTGTCTCTCTGTCTCTGTTTATTGCTTCACATTTTTGCTTCGAAACAATTATTATATAACTCTGTTCTAAACACTTGTCGTAAAGCAATAAAATTTATTTTTGTTAATGGCTTTTGTGTAAAAAATTCCAAAGTGTGTGAAGTTTATAAATGCCCTGGGTATATAACAGACACGAGAATGCAGAATGTTATGAATTATATGGATGTGATTGCACTATATTACTGGTATTCAACAAATAAAATAAAATATAATATAATAATAAAATACTACCTGTTTTACAGATCAGATAATTTTAATCAAATAAATAATGAATTAAACAGTTTTTAAACCAAAGATAATGTTATAATAATAAAAAATCAAAACAATACAAAACTATTGGATGTCAAAAAATCGGTGTCAAATTTCATCCTTGTACAAATTTGTTTAATAGGCTCAATTATTTTTGTTTAAAGTAGAAGTCAACTAACATTGGAGTTCAGTGCAGCCTAGCTTATTTTTAATTATATGAATTCAAGCACTTATTTATTAGAAATTGTAATCTTGATGAAAACAGGAATAATTCATATCCGCCTTCAAAGAATTTGGATACAAATAAGTGTGGTAGGTAACTTTCAAATTCAAATCAATTGCTTTATATTAATGTCTAAATAATTAAATTAATAAATCGATTCAAAACATAATCATTGCTTAAAATAATTAATGAATAGCTTTGTTTGAAAACAGGTTTTCGCAACAAAAGCAAAATTTATGTAAATATAGTTCGTTTTAGTCACAGAAAGAGCGACCAAATCTCAAACCCGAACCCGAATTAGTACCCGTGTGTCCTGAAACCAAGGCAAAATTATCAGCATTTCTCAATGAAAGTGGTGATAAAAATGTATGCGAATGTACTTGATTTGAGACTCAATTCATGTGCAGTCTATGAATACTTGCACTGATGGCAGGCTGATCGTGATTAGCTGAATACTCTGGCTTAAATTTACTTTTTTTTATGGAATTTTATAAAATTCAAATTTTTTTTTGGAATCATGTAAACAGTAATGTTAGGCATTTGAACTAGCATATTCAAACAAGACTGATAGCAATATTACGTTAACTCCGCTTTGTAGAATTTCGAGTAAAACAGATTTTACAGATAGGCGAAGAAACTATATACTCCTCTTTTTTTCAAAGCGGAGTTAAAAAAAAGTGCATTTAACACATAGAGTATATTGTTTTAAAGAATCATCATTTGACAAACTTGGCACACTTAGAAACTTTCAACCCATTCCCTTGCTCATCCCTTGCACATACTCATTCCCTTGTTATAACAATAATGACTAATACTTATAGTCAAAATGTTCTTCTTTTCCTTATTAACGGTGTAGTTCATATTGTGTGCTAACCCGACGGATGGGAAATCCTTTAGACTTTTGTTTTGAAACTCATTTAAATGCTTATAAATTATTGTTATTTTTGGTGATTATCTAATTTGAAAATTTCTTTGTATGATATTAATGCTGAAAAATTATATTAATTTAAAACAACACAGACTAATGTTGCAAACTGGGCACAGTTAGATCCAATATTAGAAAGCAGCATACGGTGCCCCACAGCTTAACTTACATGTTTGACAGAGTTAGCTCACAATTGTCAGCCAATTTCTGCCTAAGAGCTAAAATTTTCCATTACTCCCCGCCGGGGCTCAAGACTGGCCATCTATGTGGGAGAAAGTGATTGAACTGCACTTTCCATAAATAGCTCTGATTTTCGTTCAAATTTCAAATGAAAAATCGATTAATTTAATGAAAACAAATATATTTATTGTTATTGAAAATGTGCTGAAGTGTTGAAAGTTATTTGACGTGAATTTGAATTAATAACCTCTTAATAATTGCGCAAATTTATTGGTAGTTAAAAATGTAAGAATCATTTGATATATTTTTCAATGACTACTATTAATACTTGAATTAAAACCAAACATCTCTTTCATATGAATAGATATTTGTTATTAAATTCTGCAATAAATGTATTTAATATAACTTTAATAATGTTTTGGTTTAAACCAGAATTTAAATCATAACTATTGGTTGAAGTTTAGGAAATAAGTAGCTCTTGTTTAAGAATATTTTCATTATGTTTGTACAGATGTTGGGATAAAAAATAACAGAATTTTTCCTAAATTTTCCTATAAATCAAATCCAATTAAAGCTATTTATCTAAAAAACTATATAAAAATTAATTACGATTTACAGAATTTTTTCAAATATTTTTTTATTTCAATATTTATTATTAATTTATTTTGAAAACTACATAAAAGAATCCTTGTCTCAAATTTACCTAGTGTTGCATGATAAGTTTAAATAAGATAGTCTTTACTGTAATTATTAATATTACATAAGCTAATGAAGTGCATGTGAGCTGAGATGAATTAGTTTCTAATGTTTATTCTCTTCATATCTGTTGCTAATAAATAGTTTCAAAGTTTATACAAAACTAATGCGCTTTTATTCGGTGAATAAATTCTGTTTAATTGTGTTCAAAGTATTGATCTATAAAATTGATAACTTGACAAAAGACTATTATTCCCATATTTATGCCATTAATTCCATTACATGTCCTGACATTTCAATCAAAAGAAGAATAACTACAAAATAAAATTATAAAATTAATTGACGTGAAGTCCAAAAATTTTTTTATAGCATTTTATTGCGAGTAATGAACAAAATATAAAAAAATAATAGATATTAAAAAATATATAAGAATTGAAGTAATTATTAATTGTTGTTTAGTAGTGAAAGTCGTTTGGCATTGAATGCCTTTCAATACTTTTGGAATTCAAACGACACGAAAGGAATCTGAACAAAAAATTACCTCTCATGAAATTGATTAAAAACTTCTGCAAACAATCAAACGATGAAAACAATCATGAATTTGACACAAATAGAGAGCACTAAATGTGAAGACAATTCTGATGGCAAGGAAGAAGTGAAGCCAACTCTGGCTGAGATCAAAGTAAATAATGCTATAAATGGTGTTAAAGAATATTCTGCAACGAAGTTGTGTTACGATAATCCGGCGTTCATTGAGATCACTGTTAATAATAATCTGAGTACTAATGAGAACAACGACAGTAACAATAGTATTGCTGTTACGGAAATAACAGCCAATAATATTGTCAATAATTTATCGGATAATCATTTGAATAATAATAATAACATCAATAACAACAACAATAATGTGGCCGCGAAGACACCTGATCCGGAACAGTACAGAAAAAGCCGAACATATAGTATGGTTTCAATCAAGAGTGTGGTTTATAACGACAGAAGAATTGCGAGAAGACAGTCAATAGTACAGCGAAGGGTTGATAATCCGACCGGAAATGCGGACATCGATGACAATCCTCTCAGACGTAAGATGTCTTTCATCAAAGACACGTCGGGCGAAGAACCGCTGAAGAGGGCCGCCATTCAAATACTCTTAGCATCCCTTTGCGCCGGTAGGCAAATATACACATTCTTACAATTCCTATCATTAATTAATCATATTTTTGTGGCCAAGGATTCGGTAATGTGGGCGCCGGTGCTATAATCGATATCATTCAGGAATGGACTGTATTTATAGAAATCAAAACTATGTTTATTCTCATTCCATCACTGCTTGGCCTCAAAGGCAATCTTGAGATGACAATGGCGTCCAGGCTTTCCACTGAAGCCAATATGGGTCATATGGATAGTTGGCCCAGGACGTTAAGGATGATAGGCGGCGATATGGCCCTGGTCCAATGTCAGGCTACTGTTGTCTCATTTTTGGCCGCATTTGTCGCTATTTTTATTGATTTGTGTCAAACAAAATCATTTCATTCGGACCACTGCCTCATTTTGATCGCTTGTAGTGTTTTAACGGCAAACATCGCTTGTTTTCTGCTGGGTATGCATCCAATCAATCGAATATTGCTTTCATTTCATACTTTCATAACTTTTAACTCAAGTCTTTCAGAACTGAATCACAGTTTGCATTAAATAATTAAATTATAAAATACTGTAAAAGTGAATGAATTGAGTTTTGAATAATTTTAAACTTCTCGATAACAGGTCTGATAATGGCTTTTGTGATAGTCTTCTCCAATAAGATCAACATTGATCCAGGTATGTGTTCTATGCACTCCAACTGTTGCGATATATTCACAACATTTATAATTGATTTCAAAATCTTTATTGCATTCAAAACATAACACTATAGACAACATCGCGACTCCAATCGCCGCCTCATTGGGCGACGTATCGACCGCCGGCTTCTTTGCCTTAATCGCGCGCTGGATATACACAGACAATGTGATCAGTGGCTCATCCATTCCAATACTGGCCGTTTCCATAATCATAGTGTTTCTCATACTTCTGCCCGTATTCTACATAATCGCGCGAAACAACAACTTCACGAAGCAGTTAGTGCACAGCGGATGGGCTCCAGTGATCGCAGCTATGCTCATCTCTTCGGGCGGCGGCTTCTTCTTGGACTCAGCCGTTAGCCGATACGACAAACTGCCGCCATTCCAGCCGGTCATCTGCGGTGTGGGCGGAAACCTGGTGGCAGTGGCCGCCAGCAAGATCTCAACCAAACTTCATATGAACTCAATCTTAGGAACTCTTCCCTTCTCTGTGCACAGGATCTCATCCCCTCTTCGGGTCTTTTACAACCGAACTGGTAATCAATTTATTCTCATATCTGTTGTACACAATGTATACCATAATTGGCATTCTTTAGCCGAACGCTCGTTTAGACAACATTTACATTCAGCCTCTTTTTCATAATAAGTTCAATGGAGATGAGCTGATGTAGACTAACAGACCCGGACTACTGTATAGTGCAGTGCGATTAACACTTTATTAATATTATTCATTTAATCACATTTTGTTCTCATTCTTATAACTCACGAAATAATTATAACTCAATAGAAATTATTCTACAGATAATTAATTGCGAATTACATTATATTCTTGATCACCCACTCCAGCATATCCTTTCTCAATGTAGCTCTGAATTGAGAACAAACTCATCCGTGTCTATCATTTTATGCTGGATCAGTACAACCATTGAATCGCATATTAATTCTAAACTATTTGAACGCATTACTAAAGAATGTTGTAATGAATATATCATAATAGCTGTGAAATTCATGTGCAATACAAGACTCCTATTATATTGTATGCCATTCTATATATTGCCTCAAAATTATTCCAAATATTCCATATTTGTTGACCTGAAAAGTTCAAAATTGAACCCGATCAATAATAATATTTATAATTTTAAATTAAGGCATAATAATCAAAGGAAGGACTAAGTGTAAAGAATATACCCGGCTGTTTATACTATCGCTGCTATATGCACTCATCCATTAACGAAAACTTTTCAAATTACCCTCTTTGTGACCAAGCTTACTTACATGTATCGTTAGAATTTACTTTGACAAGGTTAAATTGATTGTTGAGTACAGAAATAAACATTTATTATCAATGAATGATCCGGGTTATTCCTATTTGTACTGTATTTCACATAACTTTATGATACTGTTGCCCTATAGACTATAGTACCTTGATACAAGCTGTTACCACATTAATTATGATATTATAAATTGCAATCAGAGAGTCATTATTCCTCTACTATTGTATTGATTGCAAAACAAATTTCAATTGTTTTTTACTTAACTTTTATTGCATTTCTATTCACAGATCAGAACACAATACTGTGTCTAATATTGCTATCGATGGCAATACCATTGCATTTGTTATATTCGTTGATCATTTGGGGCATTCAAAGCGACAAAATCAGGATAACCGCTCCATTGATACTCTTGTACACATCATTCGCATCATTACAGGTATTCAAACATTCACTTCAATTGCATTCATTATAATTGCATTGAATTTATAAAACTTTTGTTTAAATATTGATTGTAATTATGTTTAGGTTTTTCTTCTATTATTTATTGGCTATAATTTGGTTCACCTTTTGTGGTCATACTCTATAAACCCAGACATGTCTGCCATTCCTCTATTGACAGCATTGGGCGATCTATTGGGTTCTGCTTTCTTATTGATTGCGTTTGGATTACTGGAGAGACTGAACGATCCGAATGCTGTGCTTCCAGTCCTCGATTCTGTGACCACTCAAGCATTCAATTTCACCCTTACATACAATTCTACCCTTTAGTCTATAATTATTAAAAGCCTTTAATTATTAATATTTGTAAAATATATTTATATTTATTTATTTTTAATGTTATATAAAATAAAAAACTATTTAAACAAAAAAAAATGTAATATTTGTATAAAGAAAAGGACAGAAAAGTAAAGCACATTATGTCTGCATTCAAATCGTCGGCTATTCTTACGTACAAGCAATAGACTGATTCGCAGAGATGACTATATCAGACAAAATGTTACTGAAATATGACTAAAATAGTCATCTCTGCAAACAGTCTACTTGTTGTGCAAACGCATTCATTAAAGTAGATTTAACGTAAGATTAACTGAACTCTGATTCAAATATTAATGCATTATTCAGTGTAGTGTCTAAGACCAAGAACAAGTACTAAGCAAAGATTGATCAAGAGCAAAAAAATCAGAATTGTTCTTAAATGTTACGAGGATCGACTCAGCTTTCTAAAATTACAAATTGACCCAATTCGCTAATTTTTTGGACTTTGAACTATTTGGCTAATAATGCAAATGCTTTAGAATGATCCTGGTTGTGATATTGATATATTGGTAAATATTAAGAAATCACACTTTTATCGAAGTTCTAGAGCAGAAAAGTATAATTTCGATTTTTAGTCTGAAATACTGTACCGGTGCTTTCTATGCACTTATTATGGATTTTGTTTTTACTATAAGTGGAATCGAGATTCGTATTGAGAATCGCTGCCAAATGAGTTGTATTTCAGAAATTCAGTGCAAATTCTCTTCACATTTATTGGCTGACGATTTCAGAGATAATTTCCATGATTTCTCAACCAATTCATTCATAACGTATACATTTAGTAGCAGTTTCTCTAATCCCGGTTATTACAACAAATTAAGTATTATTCTATCCAGTACAATACTGTATAATACTTACTTCATTATAATCGCTGCTAATATTTTACGAAAATTTTAATTTGAATATTAGCTCAATTTACGTAGATCTTATTAAAAAAAATTATAATATCAATCAAAATATATTTCACACTCAACTGATTTTAAAAAACTCGTTTGAAAATTGAGTGAGGGTAGGTCAAGGCTAATATGGATTGAACTTTATAATAATTGCGTTAACATTGAACTATGAAATCATTTTTGAAAGTATGGCATAAAAAGCGATTTATATTAATATTCTGTTAATATTAAAACTAATTAAATTCATATTATAATTGACCCTAACTATACTCAGAGGCATTTGACGAAAACGAAAGTGCATTATAAAAAAAGTGAACGTTGTATACGATTAGCCCATATTTTTATTGCATATAATTTGTATTCGCATTGAATGAGTAATAGATTTAAAACACACTTCAATTCAATACAACATAACATTACAATTGATTTTTGTTATAATTATTTATTAAATAATTTAAATATATTTTTAATCTATTTATTCTGTTTTGTTATGTTTTTAACGACAAAATAAAACATTTTTTAATTTAAAACAAAAAAATTTTAATTAAAAAAACAAATAAATATAAAATTAATATAAAAAATGTCGAATCAAATCGTGAGAAGAAATACTGAAAACTCAGTTCAGGTCTGAATTGAATATGAATTCAGTTTTGCATTCAAATGACTAAACATTTTGTCTATTAATCGATAGAATGGAGACACGAATCAAGTGGTGGCCGAAGAGGCCAATGACCAACAGCCACAACAACCTCAAGGTTCGGATCCATTGCAGTGATGAGCGGACGAAGAGTTTGACTCAACTCTTGTGTCCATATTTTGTTGACCAATAGGTTCGCGCTGGTGGTCAGTGACCCAGGGATTGATATTCCGAGCGGTCATCATATACTTCATTACCTCATTCTTCCGGCGCTCGTCTACTCCGGCAACAGATAAGGCCAACAGTTCTCAGCCAAGCATTCAGTCGTCGAATCTGTTCACAAACGGGACTCTAATGGCATGTATTCACAGATCAGTTGATTTGAATCCAATCTTAATATGGATTTGCACTCAAAGGATATGTTTATATACGTCTGCGAAACGGAACTGAAGCCAGACTTCGATGACTCCAAGCAACTCGTGTGGCACCAGACGGACCTCATGTACGGCGATTGGACGAGTGGGCCCACCGGTGACGGCATATACACCAAAGACGCGTCGGTGGCTCTGACACCGGTATTATTGACTCCGATATGCAATAGAATCGAATAAAACCTATTTATTGTCCAATTATTTGATTGTCTGACAGAAAGTCCAAAACAACGGAAGTCTTTGGTTACACATATATATCGTGAAGAGCGGACAAACACCCTATTCCTCCGACAGGTTTAACCCCGTCTTTACGATCCATAAGCGCCGACAACTGAACAAATATAAGAAGCGGTACTACAAGAAGACCCATAACCTCCTGACCGGTGAGACTAAGGCTACTAAAGAGGAACAGATCAAAGCCGAGGCCAACATAAAGCACGACATAATGTCGCACTGGCACCCGAACCTCACCATCAATGTGATTGACGATCACACGCCGTGGGTCAGGGGTTCAGTACCTCCGCCTTTGGATGAGTTCGTTGAGTTCGAGCCGACGACTGGGAAGTACTTTCCCATCGTTTACGTCAACGACTACTGGAATCTAATGAGAGATTATATGCCAATCAATGACACAGTCGAGTAAGTGCTCAATGGGTTCACTGAATCTCTGTTTCATGTAATCTCTTGACTAATGCGCTCAACAGGCAAATCGATTTGCACCTGACATACCAGCCCTTATCGATGTTTCGCTGGCAGTTATACACAGCACAGGCAATGCGCTCGCGTTGGACGTCGTTCATGGGCTCTGACCTCATGGAACAGGACGACGACGAGCAGGATCTGCTCAAAGAAACCTTTTTGGAGACGTCGCCCATACTGTTAGGACTGACTGTTTTGGTGTCCATAACTCACAGTGTATTCGAATTCCTTGCCTTCAAAAACGGTATTCAATTAGAGGTTAATTCAAACAAACATTTCTTCAAATCTTAATTATATTTTGGATTTCGTTTCAAAAGACATACAATTCTGGAAAAACCGGCGCTCTTTGGAGGGCCTATCCGTGCGATCAGTGTTTTTCAATGTGTTTCAATCGGTTATAGTATTGCTGTATGTGTTGGACAACGACACGAATGTCGTCATTAGGATTAGTGTCGGAATCGGACTATTGATAGAGTTGTGGAAAATCAAGAAAGTGGTCAACATTGAGGTCAACACCAGTCAGAGGCTGTTCGGAGTTCTGCCCAAAATTAGTTTCAGTGATAAGGGCTCATACGTGGAGTCGTCCACTCGTCAGTACGATCTCGTAAGCCATTCCTTATACTACCTGTGCTTTACTTACATTTATAATGAATTTGCGAATTCTTACCGAATGTTTGCTTCACTCTTATAGTTAGCTTTCCGTTACCTGTCGTGGGCTTTGTTTCCATTACTGGTCGGGTATTCGATATACTCCCTGTTCTACAACGAGCACAAGGGCTGGTATTCCTTCGTTTTGAATATGATTTATGGATTTCTACTCACTTTTGGTTTGTATTCAAACAATTCATTTGAAACAATACTAATTGAGTGCCTCTAATGTGGGATAGGGTTCATAATGATGACGCCCCAGCTCTTCATCAACTATAAGCTGAAGAGTGTGGCGCACCTGCCCTGGCGTATGTTGACCTACAAGTTCCTCAACACATTCATAGACGACATCTTCGCGTTTGTCATCAAAATGCCGACAATGTATCGCTTGGGCTGTTTCAGGGATGACATCATTTTCCTCATATTTCTATACCAGCGCTGGATCTATAGAGTAGATCACAGTCGGGTCAATGAGTTCGGGGTCAGCGGCGAAGACTTGGTTGGGGCCAACGCCGGCGCACAACCATCTCTGACTGACAGCTCCCAACTCTCCATATCTGGCTCTACATCAGAGCCAACAACAGCTCAGTTAGACTCGAATGAAGACTCGATTCCAACTAAGAGTGAAGACAAGAAAAACATTTAAATATAATTCAATTGTTTTTTAATTCTATTTCTCCTCAAAAATACTGTGAATTTAATTGTTTACAACTATAGGTCTTGTATTGAAATTCATTGAAATTCTCTTATATTATAATCTTGTGATCAAAACAAATGTAATGTCTTTTCATAATTATATTGACTATCGTTTTGAGTGCAAAAGTATTTTTTATTTTTCAATTTAAAATACCGGAACATATTTTGGACGCATTACTAGTCAGGAATAACTCTGTTTTTGAACTTTATTTTTCATTTTCTAATCGATTCGTTCGATCATTGAATTCAATTGATTTGTAGTCAATGTCTGAGACATTGGTTTTTGTTTCCAAAATTAAAATTAAAAATTATCTCAACTTTTGTTTCAAAAGTATTTTTATTTTTTTTTTATCAATTTATCGACAATTGAGTGCTATTTCCAGATGAGTGGCAAAAACTTATCTGATCCGTGAAGTCGATGCCATCGAACCCGGCTTACAATGTCTTTGACTATTCTATAGCAACTATTTTGGTGTCCATTTGTGCCGATATTGTTGTCAATTATATTGGAGTTGTTTTCACCGTTTGTTCTAAACATTGTTCACAACCACTACTTAAATACGAGTTATTCACTTCAAGTGCACACTTGTTATACTCATTGGTCTAATCAACAAAATATTAGATTTCACACAATTATGGCATTGGTTTCGATGAGTTTCACAGACATTCAAATAGCAATCCTTGGGTATGTATCTAATGCTTGGCCTCCGATGTTGTCCTTTAGCCAACCAGTGCTGGTTTTACACTATTATAATACAGTGGTTGACAATTGTTTAGTCGTTTAAACTGTCAGTTCAGTTGAATATACATTTAATAATTAAATATTAAATAATGAAAAAAAAACAGAAATTAAAATATATTTTAATTGTTTGCAAAATCAATGTCTCGTTATTTATGCTTTAAAACGATTTACAAATAAAGTCAAAATTCTCTCAAATTATTCTCAATAAAGACTTTATAAAAAGGAAATATATTTTTCATGTTTCAGATCACTCCTTACTCTCAACTATTCCGGAAAGGTTTGCACCAAAATAGCCCCCGTTCTCGACAAACTGCAAAATACCACTTCATTGCCGGCAATTTTGCTCCACTTTCGCGCAATTTTTGGTCAAATTGTCTAATATTTAGATAAATTGGACAAAAGAGCAAAAATTCTTATAACATTCGGACAATGAATTGCCATAAACTACATGGTCTTCGGGCCCAATGGCACCATTCAAGCCGACCATCTGTTCGAGTCTGACATTCGGCACATCTGAGCGAATCTTTTAAATTGATTCAAACGAATAGAAAACAGAATTTTCTGATTCAGACCTTTAGATGGCTTACAGAACCGGCTCTTAGTTTGCAAATAATCCCGATTCGCAGTTCATGTTTGAAACGGAAGAGCTCTTAGACTACCATTAGATACAAAACTTATAGACCGATAGAAAACTGATATTTATATAAATAGATTAATAATGAGTGAAAACATTGAATAGAATGCAATTGTTTGTCCAATTGATTGATTGACTCATAAAAACAAATGTTTTATTAAAACATTTTCGCAATACTTAAGAGATTTCATTCCTAAACAATAAATGCGATTCAGAACTGATTTCCAGACTATAACCGGTAATACTGTAACCGAATGTCAGAACCAATATATCGATTGATTGAAAACAAGAAAAATAATACAAAAAATTGAATAATTTTGAGAATAAAACTATAAAATACAGAAAACTGTTTAAAAGAAATGTTTTGCATAAAACTTACAATAAAAACGATTTCAGACAAAACATTAGACAAACTTTTGAATAGAAAAGAATGAATAAAAGAAAATAATTATTAAATAATTATTGACTAAAAAACTCTATTTCGAAGAATATATTGATATTTAAGAATAATTTTAAGAATAATATAATTTTGATTATAATAATCATTAATTGCGTGAATATAACAAAGAATTTTCATAGAAATACAAAATGATATCCGATTTCTAATTACAATTGAATCGTATTTAAAGCAAAGAAAAAGTATTACTAATTATAAGATAATAATCGCTTAATCAGTGAAAAGAATGGAAATTAAAAAAAAACAGAATTTAATAAAAAAAAATGAAAATTTCAATCAATTTCTTCAATTAATAGTCTTAAAGAAAAACAGAAAAATAAAAAATGAAAACACAGAAAAAAATATTGAAAAGTCAGTGCAAACAGACTTACCTTTATTTTAAAGAATTTGCGAACAATTAATAACTCATTAAATGAGTAAAACATTAGATAAGAACAGAAAAGAAAAGCGAATAAGAAGTGCGAGAAAAGGGTTTTAAAAACAAGTGACGAATAATAGGATTAATAATAGAATTAATTAAATGAATAATAAAAATAATTTTGAATCTAA
>JAQIWA010002433.1:0-13362 GCA_034693305.1 Eueremaeus valkanovi
CACTCCTCGGAGAGACACGTGCGGGAGTCTATATATCCCGACACAACATAGACTTGGACACCAAAATAATTAGACAAAGACTTGAATAAATGATTTTAATGTTAACAGTAAGACAACCAAAACCAGACTAACTGTCTGGTCGTCAGAATAATACAAATGTAATCTTAATAACTGGTTATAACATAAAGTTAAAAGAGAGTTAATATCTCAGTCATAGTCTAAACAGCTTTGATTATAGATAAGAAAGGATTAAATATTGAATAAAAGAATAATTGAGTAATGAATACATAAGTCAACATAAGATCAGTGAGAGTCAGTTTGAGCTGACTCTTACATCCCCACCGCGAGACTCGACGTCCGCGTCGATAGGTAACCGACTTCTCTTTATAGTTCTGGCCCGTTCTCGAACTCGTCCTCCCAGTCCGGGTCCGCCTCTGTGTCTGAATCCATGGCCTTCGAAGGGCGGCGATTAGGGAGTGACAACGCTGAACTCTTCTCTACGCGACCACCTCCATGGCGTCCGACCGGAGTACTCATACCAGCATTGCTTTCGACAGTTGCGGCCGCTTTGGCCAACAAACTCAATCCCCTTGTTGGCGATCCGTAGTAGACTTCCTTCCGGTTCCGCAGGCTTCGTGTAGCCACAGCTTTTGAAGCGCCGGCTTGGTCTAAAACCGAGATACGGGTCTCGTGGGTCGGTGCCCGTTCTGATCCCAATACCGACTTCTTCTTAGGTTCGCGTGGCTTCGGTGGGGTCTTCCTGACCGCCTTTCCCCGAACCGAAGCTGGCTTCCGCTTCTTCCCCTTTGATTGCACTGACTGGTCGCCACCGCTTCTTTTCCCCTTTATCTTAAGCTCCCGGTTGGCCTCCTGTCGGGGTTCTTCAGCGACGGTAATATTAGTGGTCTTCCTTCCGGTCCCACGTTCCGCAGCGTCTTTCTTCAGTACAGAATTTCCGATCAACTGTGCCTTTAAGTTCGCTATTTCCTGCTTACTCTCCTCCATGAGCACCTCATACTCATCGGTTAGTGCCCAGAGTCGGACATTTTGGTCACGGGTTTTGTTATGTTCTTCCCTCTCGCGTTTGTAAGCGTCAATAAAGCTCACGGCAAGGGTTTCCACAGCCGTAATCGGGCGATTCGAGTTCGGATGTAGTGGTCGTTGTTTTTTCTCTATCATATCCCCATAAACCAAGTTCTCGTCAATCGGCTCGGTTAGGTACGAGAGCGAGTCCCGTCTCACCGGTAATTCATTTCTCCGCGAACCGTTGGTTCCATTCGCACCGGAGCGGCTGGAGGCGTTGTCGTCTGCAGCTCCAGGTAGACCGACTCCTAGTTGCTTCTCAACAACACAATGATGTTTAAAGCCCTGTGACGTCAACACGATCTCATGGCAGTAATAGCACTCATAGACATAGTCAACCATTTTAGCATAGAAGTCGGATGAGACCAAATGATGACTCTTAACGGAACGGGGAACGGGGCACTGACTCTTCGTCTCGCTGACGCACTCCTTGAGTCGGCACCGAATCTCGTGTCGCACACTCTGCGTCCGGACCTCAGCCACATCGCATAAGCGTTTCAAACAGCTCTCGTAGTGGTAGAGATGATTGTGCTTTTGGCAGCACACGGTCCCACCCTTCATAACAGCCCCTTTGCAGACACGACAGGCGTACTTATAGCTTGGATACTCGCCCTTAACGTATGCCGGCGGGAGCTGGGACTGAATGATACGGCCGGAGTGTGCCGTCCAATTCTTTCCGTCCCTTTTATCGATCTTTTTCTTTGCTTTGGCCGCAATTTCCCGTATCTTTTCCATTCTGAACAATGGAATGTCTCGCGGAAGGCCGGCCTCCAAGTAGAAGGTTGAGGACAAGTGCACTACTGGCGGTGTCACCCCCGTGGAGGTCGAGTAGTAGCTGAACGGGTAGTTTCTACATCGCTCCGCTCGCCGTATATCTCTCTTGTCTTCCTCCGGCAAATCATGATAACCCCCTCCAGGTGCGTAATAGACCCAGGGTCTGGGTACGTCCCGGAAGTGGTCCTCGAGTTCGGCGGGAATGTAGTATCCGGTGCGCGGATATGACAAAACCTTTTTAGTGAAGTAGTTTCCTGCGACATCCGGCGGAATATTGGCGGCAATGAAGGCCCGTATCTCTTTCTCCTCCTCGGGCGGGACGGCAATGAGTCTGGTCTTCCAGTATTTGGACGTCATTTGCTCAGCAGATAAGACTTAACATATAATGAGTTATTTTAATATAAAATATGGGTATAATATATGACATAAAACAAAAAATAAAACTAAATAAAACCAGTAATCAAGTAATGGCTTAATTACCTTTACTTAAAGACATTGTGGACTAAAATAATTCTATTGTTTATATAATAAACTGCACTAAAATTGATTATAAATACTATTTCATACGATATGACTACTATTCTATGCCTAGACTGTATTACATACTGAAAAGTATTCTCGAAATTAATTATAAATAATTGAATACTTTATAAAATAATAAATTGTGAATAATTAGAGTAAAATTATAATTAAACAATAGATAAGAAGACACAGTAAGTCTGTGCGGCACACAAAAGGTTGAGAACAAAGCATGTGTTCCCGCTTGAAGCGGTGTATACACGCGAAAGTGGCGCCATCTGCGTCATTCTGTCTTCCCCTTTGTTTGTTTTCCCTAAGCCTTCTTAATAGACCCGGAACAGATTCCGGTAGATGTTTACGACATTCTTCCGTATTTTGATGGTAATCCTGTCCCGGCTCTGGTCAAAGGTTTGAGAGCACTCTAAGAATACAGCACTCCTTAGGGTTAATCCATTAATAATTACATCGCCTGTGAAATCACTTTCATATATCAGGTCATTATCTTTATAGATGACAATTGAGTCGCCTAAGGCATGTATAATAATATTGTTTAGAGTGTTCTCATTGAGCCACTGACCACAAGTTATATTTTTGTTCCGTAGGACCTTTTGCGTGATCACAATTTGCATCTCATGTTGGAAGAGTACACACAGTTTAACAGATAATTATTAATGATTTTAAAATAGTTTTATATAAAATATTGATAAAATAAAGTTTTGTATAAATTTAGTTCAACTAAAATAGAATTCTATATAATATTATCAATTATAGAGTTGATTATCAGTCACTTAGTGTAATATAAAATAGAATATAAAACAATAAGAGCTCAATAGGCCTTAAAATTATTTTGTAGTGGTTCCCAATAGTGTACTGAAGTAATCGTTTATTAAACGTTTAACACCTAACCCTTTGTTATCGAGTTTCTTCGAGTGACTCTCCCCCCCCCCCATCAGCTCGAAGTGTCCGCACTTCGAACCTAGGGGGATGGCATCTTAGAGCCAATAAACTGCCCAGAGCGACTGAGAGTGTTATGTAATGTTGTTTTAAGTGGTTTCATATATCTCATAAAAACCTGTTTTGTGGTATTGATTACAATTTTATGATTTATGGCTTTCCTCCCTGGAGGTGCGCCTGTCGCTCTGTCGCTTTTGCTTTGGGTAACCGAAATTGGTACCTTCTTTTCAACCCCCGAAATTATAGGATTGCTACCAGTAGAGGAACAGTCCGCCACGCGACCAGGCGTCCCATCCCCTGGTGGCAGTTTCTTTTCACCTGAGTTATCCCTCACCACAGACTCGACTTCCGTTTTCAGACGAAAATCGCATCTGTAGTAATATCTCTTCAGGTGCGAGACATGCACTTCAGTTAATGAGTTCCCTTCCGTGACTTTTTTAATTACATAATTCGGGGCCCGGTGTTCCAGTATAACGAAAGGCCCGTCGTATAAATTCTTGAATTTACCCCCTGCCGTCTTTTTCATGAACCTACGGTCTCGAAGAACATAGTCCCCGACAGACAGTTCATCTTCTCTACGGGTTTTGTTATAGTATTTAGCATTGGTCGCTTGGGACCTAGCTATATTCTCCTTCGCCGTCTCACGGCTCTGGATCACTTCCTCGATATTGCTTGGCCTATCGGTTTCACCCCCCCGGGGCAACCCCAATGCCCTGGCGGCAGTATTGGGCGGGTGTCGGCCGAAAACCAGGAAGTATGGGCTAAAGTTTGTTGTTCTGTTAACAGCTGTGTTATGTGCGTATGTAATGTGTGACACGTGTTCTTCCCAATTCCCCATTTTCCCCGGGTTTATATATTTTTGTAAGGCTTTGCCTAAAGATTTATTATAGTTTTCGCACTGCCCATTTCCTTGTTGATGGTATGGGGTTGTTGGGCAATGATCGATATGATAGCTGTTATATATAGTCCTACAGTATCGACTGCAGAAGTTTGTCGCCTGGTCTGAGATCAGTACGTCCGGTGACCCGTATATCCAGAACACTCTCCTTTCCAACTCCCTCATAATTGTTTTATCGGTAGTGTTCCTCAACGGTATGGACACCGCGTATTTGGATAACTGATCCACCACAGTTAAAATATACCGAAAACCACTCTTACTCCGGGGTAACTGACCGATAATATCCATAGACATTGTACTGAATATATCTTTCCCAGTGGGGACAGACTGCATAAGATTCGCCGGTAATGTCGTCGGGATATTTCTCAATTGGCAATTATGACAAGATTTACAGAAATTACTGACATCTGTCAGCATTCCCGGCCAATGGAAATCCCGACGGAGTCTCAAATAGGTTTTCCTTATTCCGAAGTGTCCGGCTCCCGGGAGGTCATGGGCTGTTTCCAGCAATTGACGAACGATTTTCAATGGAACACATAGTAGTTCCGATACTGTGTCTTCAGTACGGATTCTATAATAGAGTAAGTCGTCAATCATACAGTACTTGTCTGTAGTATCTGTCCCTTTATTTGTATTCTCGTAAATTGAGGACCAAATGGGATCTGATTTCTGTAAAGCCTGAATATCCCCCCATTCTTTGACTGTTGGCGTTCGAATAGGTTGAACTGCGTTAATACTTTTCCTCTCTACGCTCTTTTCGAAGGGATAACGGGATAGATGTTCCGCATCATCGTGTTTTTTCCCAGAATTATAGATAATTTCAAAATCGCACGGCATTAATTTAAGTGACCAACGGGCTAGTCTGCCAGTCAGGTCTTTGATATGTTTTAAATAGCAGAGTCCGCAGTGGTCAGTGACCACTACGAATTTTTTCCCATAGAGGTAGTGGTGGAACTTCATTATCCCCCATACAATAGCGGCACACTCCTTCTCGGTTGTACCGTAATTTTTCTCTGCATTCGAGAGGGTCCTGCTTGCACATGATAGCAGCTGTTTTTTGCCGTCCTTAATCTGTACAAGGTGTACCCCCAGGCCTAGATTACTGGCATCTGTTCTTAATTCCAAATCCGCTTTCGGGTCATAATGGGCGAGTATTGGGGCATTCAATAATTTGTGAATAAGAGAGTCATAGGTCTGTTGCTGTTCCTCCCCCCATTCAAACTCCTGGTCCTCCCGGAGCAGTAATAGGAGCGGTGAAGCCACTCTAGAAAAGTCAGGTATAAAACGTCGGTAGAACCCAACAAACCCCAGGAAGCTTTTCAATTCCTTCTCGTTTTGCGGAATTGAGCGCTTAGTGACCGCTGCCGTGCGGTCATGGTCAGGGCTGAGTCCCTCCGCCGAAACTGTGTGTCCTAAATAAGACACCTTTTCAACGCAAAAACTGCATTTCGACGGTTTCAGTTTTAAACCGAATTCTTTCATACGTTCAAATATCTTAACTAATCTCTCGATCTGCCCATCAAACCCATTACTGAAGACTGCAATGTCATCTAAATATACAAAACAGATTAATCTATTGAGTCCGGCGAATATCCTGTCCATTGCCCTAACACAACTGGCCGGGGCAGTCTTCAGTCCAAAAGGCATTACAGTAAAACGGAAAGTGCCCAAGTGGCAAAAAAATGTTGACAGATCTTTGGAATCCTCGTCCAACTCGATCTGCCAAAACATGCTGTCACAGTCGAGAGTGGAAAAGGTGTCACAATTACGCATCAGAGTTAGTGGTTCCTCCAGGTCGGGCAACGGGTATGAGTCATCCAGAGTTACAGTATTTAGACGGCAGTAGTCTACACAGAATCTTATTCCACCGTCACGTTTCGGAACGAGTGTCACCGGTGAAGCCCAGCTAGAGAAGCTAGGTTCAATGACTCCTCTCTTCAACAAATCATTTATGCACTCCTTCAGGATCTCCCGCTCCTTCTCGGAGACTTTCCTCACAGTACTCTTCAAAGGCAACTGTTCGGGTTTAACTCTGATGCGGTGTTTCCATGTTGACACCTTCCCTAAACTGTCTCCCTTAAAGGCAAACTGATCCCGGTATTTCCTCAGCACCCTATATAGAATCAATTTTTGTTTGTGAGACAAGTTTTTGCCAGTTCTAAACTGACTCATATATTCCTCGTCTATTCCTTCCAAAAGTTCTACATCGCTTTCCTCCCTGCGTGTCTCCTCCCTTGAAAGCCACTCACTGTCTTTCTTTGTTTCAGCGATAGGTTTGACTCCAATAGGCCCTGGTTCAATATTCATAGCCGGGCGGGTTTTAACCACTGAGGCGATACGGCTGCCAATTTTTAGTGCTCTGGGTTTCAGTGAGCAGTTTGTGAGTTTAATAGAAAAGGTACCCAAACCGCTCTCCTGCTTATATGTACGCATAACCCAGCCATCATTACCGTATCTGTCCCTCAACTTCAGGATTTTATTATCGGATTCACTACCCGATAGACCCACTGTTACCGTTTCGCCCGGGCAGAAATTATAATCCTCATTTGTTTTCAATATCACCGTATCCCCCGGTGGCTCTAACCCTGGCAGATCGGGGTTTATTCCAAAAAGCCAGTCAGTTTCATTTTCTGCTCCAATTCTGCCGATAGTTTTACTTACAGTTTGTGAATGAGCAGAATCGATCCCCCCTTGATCGTTCTGACTGGTAGGCTCTGGGTCAGTATCCAGGCCAACAATTTGTCCACCCAATACCACTTTATTTCTGCCCCCTTCTATAGTTAAATTAGCCTTACGTATAAAATCTATGCCGAGTATGACGGCTGGGCTTACCTTATCCATGACAACGAAAGAATGTTTGAATTTACTTCCCATTATTAATACGCTTACGTTGTCTAATGTTGACGAGGCATTTATTGCATGGCCGTCGACCGTCTGCAGTTGTGGTCCTTCCCAAACTGACCTCTTTGCCTTAATTGACTTAGCGAACTCCTTGTCCACGATGGAACACCACGCACCGGTGTCCACCAGACAACGGATCCGTTGTCCGCCGAATACAATCGTGATGTATGGCACTGAATCCGAACTGTAGTTTCCACTCGAGGAAGCCATAGGTTTCCGACTCTGTCCGTCGGCTTCCATGCAGGCGATCATTGCAATGGATTCCCTGTCAGTCCCATCGATGTCCAGTATCTCATGTGCATCAGCAGTGCCCGCTTCGATTGCTTGCGTAGATTCGTAATAAGCCGCGACTTGTTCTCCTGTGAGGCCTTCTAGGTGATCACCTTTTTGGTCCGCGGTGATAGCCCCGATCTGTCGATTCGGCTGCGGTCGCCCGTTAGCGGCTTTCCTTTGCCTAAACTTTTCAAAGAAAGCGTCGACTTTCGACTGGTCAATAGTTTTATCGCACGTCTTGTGCGTGTGACCCTTTTTGTCGCAATTTGCGCACACAAACCCGTCACTATTGAATCTGCGCATAGTGTTACGTGGTTGGGTCTCCGTCGCGGGCTTAGTCGCGTCCTTAGCCGGAATCCCGAAGGGTTGGTCCTGAGGTTTCCCCATTCTGCGAGCATTATCCGTAAAGCTTAATGTATCCTCCCAAGCTATCAGTTCATCCATAGCATCGTCTATCGTCTTGACTCTATTCAGGGTCAGTTTCAATTGTCTATTGGTTAAGCCTGATTTAATTACATCTATTATATCTTCTTCGTCCCATTCCATGTCCTCAGCTCTTGCGAGCTTCCGGACTCGTTTAGCGAAATCAGTCGGTTTCTCTGCTCCCAGCTGAGCTGCATGCAGGAAGTTACGTCTGGCCACTTTGGAAAAGTTCTTTGGTTTGAACTCTTTTTCGAACTTCTCCCGGAAAAGTGACCAGGGGGGCTTATCGTTTCTGAATGTCGCGGCATACCAGTCCCATGCGCTGCCCGACATTCTTCCCATAGCTATACTAACCCTTTGTGTGAGCCCCCAACCGCTTGCTTCGGCCATTATCTCAAACTTATCCAACCAATCAACTGCTGAGTCGCGGTCACCCATAAATAGTGGGACTTCCACTTTGGGGATATTGTTACGTGACTCTCTGTCTATTGGTGTTGAACCCCCATGAGTGTCCAGCTTCTTCAGGAGCTTATCGAACACATCCAACACCTTATCGGCGCTACCGTAACCCTGCGGGTCCAATCCTAAATTCACGTCCGGTGAATGAGGGGTGCCCAATGGGTTATGTTCCCGTCGTCCTTTATGGCTGGACGGTCCGCCCCCGCCTACTCTGTCGACCCTCGGTGTAAAAGATAGTGAGAGAACTGAGTCCGATCTATCCTTCTTGTTAGGATCGGGATTTGACCGTCCTCCTGACGGTGAGCCTGTGGTTTAGGGTCAACCGCCTTCACAGCCCTCTCAATACTATCCTTGACCTCCTCTATTGCCTCTGTTGAGGGGTCGGGGTCGTTTACTACCATACCAGCTTTCAAAATAAGGTCTGTTGGCAGTTCTGATTTATATTCGTCGACTGAACGCCTAATTAATTTCCGGGCGGTGTTTCTAACCGTTGTTATTATTTTGTCGACTCTATCCCTCGCTCTCTTGTCTTTTAATTTGTCGTAACTACTGACCAGCCTTTGGTTTCCTAATGCATCCCTTATATTCTCACAGTTAGCATTTAATTCACTAAAACTTTCATTAATCTGTTCCTCTGTGAGACCTCTGACTGTGTCCTCAATATTTGTTAGACAATCTTCAGTAGTTTTAATATCCCTATTCATTCTTTCGATTACATTAAGGTTTTGTGGTTTCAATGCAATTATTCCCTTTTTTGCTCCCTGTTGGTATGCGGGTTGGGTCCCTATTTTATAGTAATGTTTAATAATTTCCTTACGTAGAGATTCGATCGCATTCAAATCATTGAAACACGGTCCGATGGTTTTGGATATTTTCCCCCAAACTCTAGTGGACGCATCGGGAGGAATACTTGCAGTTGCGGCCAGCAGATTTGCTTTGGCTCTGGTCACAATTCTCTCCGAAGCCTTCTCTATTTTATCTCTAATTTTATACCTAATCTCTTCCACGTCTTCATCGTCGGTCAATCGGAATCTCTTAAAATGCTTCTCTATTATCGACACTTTATCCCTTAATTCCGGGAAAATGTCGTTAACTCCGTCCGCTACCATACTCAGGGACTTCTTATAGATCGAATCTAGTTTTGATTCAATGATCTCGAACTCTTCCGCGGTCCGTTCTATGTCCTCTTGCGTCATCTTGGGGAGATGCGGGTCCTCAGTAACAATAGAAGCGGCTTTTGACGACCCTTTACTTTGGTCTGTCTTTTCCCGACCCGTTATCTCCTCAGTTAACTTACTGCGGAAGGATTCTATTTGGTCTAACTCCTCGTACTCACATCCCATTAGTCTACTAAAAGTCTCGAACACCCCAGGAGACCAACTGGTCTGCATCCCTCTTGATGCGATCAGCATATTTTGTTTGGCCTTCCTTAAGAGTTCTTCCTTTATCCCTTTCATTACTAGAAGAGCCTTTTCCTGTACTGGCTTATTACTCGTGAAGATCGGGTTTCCATTTATAAGTTCATCCAGTTTGTGAACTTCTTCCCGTAATCCCTCTATTGTTGTCAGTTTACCGTCCTCCCCCAACTTAGCGACATCTTCCATAACTACATCTAAGAACCTGTACATCTTCCTGTATTGTTCCGTGCCGACTTCATCTGAAGGTTCTGTTTGAGGAGAACTGCTATTATCGTTATTTAAGTCAATAAGTGGGATTGACTCTGCTCTCACCCCAGTATTATCACAGTTTCCTGTGGTGAGGGTTTTGTTCTGTGAGTGCCTCCCCGGGAACTCCATGTTCTGCGACCCGTTGTACTCCCACTCCACAGTACCTTCGGATAGGTCGTCGTATTTACTCACTATCTCGTCCCTTAAGTCATCAAGTATGGCTGTCACATTGGCCCCCCAGTTAGCTATCTCCGCTATGCGGTTTATAATTCTATTACTGGGTTTACCTTTATCAGCGTTGACCGCATTCAGGGTATCTACGTTTTTACTCACTTTTCCAGTGACATATTCCTTCTTTAGTCTAATCGTACGAATAGCTGCTATAGGTGTTTGTGGGGCCAAACACAAAAACTGTTCCGGTGAGAAAACCGAACCTTCACATAGTGCAGTGAAGTTAGACACCGAAGACCTAGTAGGAGAGGGTGGGTCCTGACCGGTATGAAAGGACGCCATACTGTTATTATCTCCTTCGTCTCTTGTCGTTACTCCACCCCACTCGCCTACTAATGAGGTATGTTTGACTGTTGGATCTGACCTCGTGCCAGTCCGTGGCATAACTATCCTATCGTATGTTTGAACTGATAACCGTTTGATTTAATTAAACTAATTAAAAGAGTGTATATTATGTGGAAATAGTATGAATAGTGGACTAAATGCTATTATCAGTGATTTTAATAATGATTATTCTAATCGATGAACTAATCTGTTAAGAATATATTCACAAATGGAAAAAAACTGATGTGTGCTATAGTGAAAACATGAAACTATGAGTGATATGAGTTTTATTCTCAAATGGAAAATACCTAAACTTATGTGTTATGCAGTAATACTGCTATACTATGATAGATATGAGTTAATTAATTGACTCGTTACTATGGTTACTACGAGTAGTAATGAATGAAAGTGTTATGATTGATCTGACTAGTGGGCGTATCTATACTAGACTAAATCAATGAATAGGGTTAATGACTTAAGATATATTAGTAAAACAATTTAATTATTTAAAATTACGCTAATTATTCCAAAAAAATAAAAAAATTAAAACTCCCGGCAGACCTTCCCCTCTCGACCACGTGTGTGTCCTGGTTCAGGAATGCCGTTATCAATCCAAGCAAAAACACAAGAGTTATCCAGACAAAGCAAACGTCGGTAAAGGGTTTCTAGCGGTAACTTAATCAGTGGGTTAAGACAAAGAGATATCCAAAAGACAGATGCAATGGGTTCGTAAGGAAAGTATTGGAGAAAAAATAAAACTGAGTCTTTACTGGTTTGGTTCGGAACTAAAGAATAACCTTATCTCCTGGAGCTTAGTGACGACTTGTAACAAGAAATACTCGCTTATGTCGCGCTGGATTGGACTAACCTCTATGCCTACGGATTCAATGCCGTCGACACTCACCACGCGGTGCTGGATCAATCACAACCACAATATTTCTTGCGCCGACCACTTACTTTACGCAGAGCAGCTAAACTCGAATTTGAGGAATAGACAACGGTCTTCTGGAGCTTAGTGTTGCCAAACAGCGGACACTCGCTTTGGCGCGCAGGATTGGGTTAACCTCTATATCCCCGGGATTCGGCCGCAGACACTCACCACGCGGTGCTGGATCAACCACAACCACTATGTCCGAGATGGTTATAACACTTACTTTACGCAAAGACGCTAAACCTCTCAACCTCTCAAAAAACTATTATTAAATGTTTGGATTCGGAACAGTGTCCAATGGGTACACTGTCTAGGTAACAGCCTAGTCAGGACAACTGCATAAAGCACTTACCCAACACAGCTGCTTAAGGCACGGCACTCAGGCACGGCGATCGACTGTCCAAACGGTATATTTGGCCAGAAGCACCTCCACCATGTGAGGAATAGCGACCAATCGGGTGTAGCTTCTGGTCGCACTCCTCGGAGAGACACGTGCGGGAGTCTATATATCCCGACACAACATAGACTTGGACACCAAAATAATTAGACAAAGACTTGAATAAATGATTTTAATGTTAACAGTAAGACAACCAAAACCAGACTAACTGTCTGGTCGTCAGAATAATACAAATGTAATCTTAATAACTGGTTATAACATAAAGTTAAAAGAGAGTTAATATCTCAGTCATAGTCTAAACAGCTTTGATTATAGATAAGAAAGGATTAAATATTGAATAAAAGAATAATTGAGTAATGAATACATAAGTCAACATAAGATCAGTGAGAGTCAGTTTGAGCTGACTCTTACATATGGAAGAAAATTAATTGAATATATTTTTACAGTTTTGTGAACAGGACTCACAAAGTCTTACTTCAACTCTATTCTGTCAACCATTAAGTTATTATATTTTCTATATTTAAACGAAAACAAAATTTTAATGAAAATACTGAGAAAAATGTAAAATAATTTTCGATCAGATTATATAATTCTGACTGTAATTCCTTATTTAATCATGCAGAAATTTCATAACATCAAGCAGAATTTTCATATGTCATAAACATATGTTTAACATTGATTATTAACAGCCTTTAAGTCAGAAAATATTTATTTATATAAAAAATTACTTTTATTTGAATACAATTTTAAAATAAATACAAAATTTATATTTCATTAATAATTTTGATATCATTTCTAAGCATTGAATCGCATTCGCAAACAATTGATTGGATATTAAATATAATAATGAAAACACAATTCAAATGTTGGAAAATGCGACGAAATGTTACGGAAATATCAAAATGAAATTAATATTGTGTTAAAAGCAATTTATAATTATATACAGGGACAGACTGAACCGCCTCCTTCAAGATAAATATCTACTGATTTATGAGAACTGGTCATATTTATACCAAACCTGGAAAAATATGGTACAAATATGATAACCTTGGTTGTTATAAAAATTGTCTCAGGTCATTTGATTATACATTTGTTTCCATTTGAAAAATGAGCTTGTCTACTGTCAAAATAATGAAGCAGGGCATTTGAACTATTTTAGAGGTCTTAAACTAACTGGAAGTTTTTCTGAGTTAATATATTAAATTGCCTGCATACATTGTGAATAAGCAGGTTGCATTGTGGCCGAGAGGGAGTAGGGATGTGAGGCGGCTAAGTCTTTCCTTTTTTACAGATATTTTTATACAAGGTTATTTAACAAAATTTATTTTTATATATTATAGTGATTCATAAATGTTTTGTCGACTGAATTAAATTTGACTGAAATGCCATTAAAATCCCCCGACCATTTCAAACTGAGTAGCAAGTCCATATTTACAACTGTAAACAATTAAGAAACAAGCACGAACGTTATTACCAGCGAGTATACCAGGGATCTAATGGTGATAATTATGACCATTAGAAGATAATT
>JAQIWA010002434.1:0-13359 GCA_034693305.1 Eueremaeus valkanovi
ATAACAGTAACGTATGCCACGAGTTCTACAAGAAATTTCGTGAAAAAATTAATTTTCAGTCCATCTGTTCAGAAAAATAATTAAACGTTTATGCACATATGGAAAGGTATGAGGTAATATTTCACATGATTAGGGAAGCGGCGTCATCTTCATAATTAAATAGATTATGCTTGAAATATAGAATGCACAGAACCATCTTGAATATTACAATATACTCTATTTACTGCTCTTATATTAATAATAAGCCTGACCCTGATATTGATACTGTTGTGGAGTACAGGGTTCCCGGTCCCTTTCTAACTTGAACTATCACTATACTCTTACCACACAACGTGTTGCTCCTCCGCAAAGCACCGTAACCATCCCGTTGAAGCCGTTCCTACTCACTCCGTACAGTCCTCCGGAATGCCTTGTACTTCGGGCCAACCCATCCTTTGTCGCCTATAGTCCGTCCATACTGTCAGGTATCGAGCACTCCTGGGGGTTTTCTGCCATTATGGCCTGCATCTGTTCCCATTCTGGTGGGACTCCTCCTGGCCTTCCCATGACCTCCCGAAACCCTACAATACGGCCTCTGCGGCCAAACCGAACGATACTCACTCCTTCACTGGTCAGCTATGATTCAGTCACTCGTATCTTGTATCGGATTCTCGTCCCGATCAATTGTACCGGTCACTCGTCTCGGTCACTCGTCTCGATCACTCGTCTCGGTCACTCTTAACGGTCAGTTCAACAGAATAATAGACAGTAGTCAGTAATAACTTGAGCAGTCTTTTATTGTTAAACAAAGTTTACAATTCAAGCCAGAGCTCAAAAGCAAACTCTTTCAGTAAAAGTTTTTCCATTTATATATGTTTTTTTGAAGCGGATATAGGCCAAGATCAGTGTTGAGTTGGAAGCCAAACTGGATGTGAAACACATCCACTTTCGGCCGACAACAGAATGTGGATGTTTGATGCTTCCACACTCTGTCAAAACTCAAAACTGAACTTCGCTTATATCCTTTAGATACAGTATAACATCGGTACAATTTCAAAATATATGACAATATTATTATTCAAAACGAGCGGAACATCTGTTTGTGGACATCGGAAGAATCTATATCTCTTCACAATATGTACCAGAGCTAACTTGGTCTCCATTAGTGCGAATCGCATACCAATGCAATTGCGAGGACCGGCACCGAAGGGTAGGAAAGTGTAGGCAATTATTTTGTCCCTATTTTCGGGTAAAAATCTTTCCGGAATGAACTTAAGGGGCTTTTCATAGAACTGTTCCGACCGATGCATCGCATATATGGGTATTTCGATCCGATGTCCTTTAGGTATAGTGATGCCGGTGTCGCCCAATTTATAATCACTCGAAGCTATTCGCCCGACCCGTACAACAGGACTGTCTATACGCAAGGTCTCCGACACGACTGCATCCAAAAACTGGAGTTTTGCCAATAAGTCGTAAGCGATGTCACCGTTAGTGTCGAACGCATTCATCACTTCTTCATATAGTCTTTGCTGTGCTTTTGGATTCAAAGCCAATTCGTATGTAATGAATGATAAGAGAGTGCCAGTGGTCTCATAGCCGGCGAGGAAGAAAATCCACGAATTGGCTAGAATTTCATCCTCGCTCAAATATTTCTTAGTGCCTCTCAATGTCTTCCTCTCCACTGATAACTCTTCCTCACCTTATGTGACAAAAAGTAAGAGTAGTTTAGATACTAACCGAGAGATTGTCTCAAAAGACCTTTCACATCGTTGATAGACCCTGCTCAAACTTCTCGTTTCTCAGTTTGCTATCTAAAGTATCCTTTTTCCATTGTTTATAATTGAGCCGAACTATCAACTATGTGCAAGGGGTGTATTGAATATGAATGGAAACCTTGGTTCACATAATGTGCTTCATTCACATCGTTCTCATCTCTAATCAACTCATTCTTAACGTTCATATTCTTCTGTGCAGTCAATAACAACTGAACGAAATCGTTGTAATTCTTGTTACTATTCTTTCGCTCTTTCAATATATGACGGGTTATATCGAAGAAGAACTCATTCGCCGATTCCTCGACTCCGGACTTAATATTTAAAAATCGCAGTAAAAACTTCGGAAAAGTCATCAGTGGTAAAAGTCGATAGATTTTCGGATTCACTACTTTGGCTGCATTTTTAACGAAAGGATTATTTTTGTCTTTATGCGAATTGATCTTGGTAGCGAAAGCACAGGTAGCTATAACGTCCATAGTATAGTTGCCATACATAGCCTTAACATTCATATCTTTGCCATCCTTTGCAATCACATCCAACTCATGCATCAACTCATCCAAACACTGTTTGACCATTGGATACATTTTCTTCATTCTTCCCGAACTGAATGTCGGACTGACTACAGACCGAATCCGTTTCCAGTCGTCACCAGTTTTTGCTATCAAATGTTTGCTTAGTATCGGATGAATAACAGTGTTTTGCACTCTATCTGTGAATACATGAAAATCTCTGACCAGTATATCCTTCAACAGTTCCGGCTCACTTAGTGTCAGTACCGGATCGTTTCCATTGTATAGGCTATGAAATAATTGTTAATAAATATAAATAGAGTTTATTTAAAATATTTCAAATACCCATATATTCTGCCATATTTTTGAAACCAATCCATTTCCAGATGAGGTTTGGGTGTAAAGAATTGGTACAAAAAGGTGCCGAAAAAGAATCTGGGTTCCGGTCCTTTTATACCCCTTTTGGACCAATAATTAAAATTTCGCGTCAAATACCTTAAGAGAAAAATATTTTTTGTTTCATTGAATTCATTGAAAACATATTTTAAATACCAATATATTAACGGAACGGCAATTATAAGTCCAGTGAAAAGCCAATAGTTATTGAAATCCATTTCCGATTTTATAATTTATTTTATTTTATTCGTTTAAATACAGTTCAGTATTAATCAATTTATAATTATAATTAAACTTCAGCTCAACTTAATTACGCAATTAATTGATACGAATAGTCCATACGTTCTGGTTATGTGATTAAAAATAAACTTAATTGAAAAATTTGATATTATATAAGCTTAAAACAGTCCGGACCACTAATTCTACAGACTTTTAGTGAGCTAGAAGTTAGTATCCTGGTTAGATTTGGCAACGAATTGTTATCTCGTAAAGTGTGCTTGGTCTAAACTCAAAACTTCTCCAATAATTGATGAATAGATTCAAATAAATTTTAGTTAAAATTAGAGAATTTTGAAATCAGAGGAGCAAGGGTGCTTTCGTATTTTTAGCCAGTATACTAGCCTTATTTTCTCGAGAAACTGTCTGTCCGTCTGACTGGCCAACTTTGTTGTAAAAGTTATAAAAAAATTAAAAATCTTTCCAATTTATAAAAATCGAAATTTTTAAAAACCGTTAGTCATTGTTACAACACTGGTAGTAGTGGTACAGCTAATGCAGTGTCAAAACTATAGATATGAATACCAACATCAGAGATAGGCTATGGGAGGGTGTCGAGGGGAGGGATTAACCGCCCCTAGGATTTTGGCTGAGGCTGACCCCCTTCTGGACCCCTTGCCTAACTCTGACCAATATTAATACCAATGTCTCACTTAAGCAAAATAATCATATAATCTGTGATTGAATTCAATCAATACTTAATTTATTTCTGATATATAAGACATTTCTGACACAAATACTATCTATAATTGCAATGCATTTCCTGTTAGTCTTCACTATAATTCGCTAAAACCACTCAATTCTGGTCCAAAAAAGTCAAAATTATTTGCCAGGGTATCACTGAAACAGGATCCTTTTTGGCTGCCACTCGAGTACGTTCACCTAGTACTATTTTCTTATTAAAGTCCTGCAATACAATATAGCTGTTAGGACTGTGGCGCACCTGTGTCCGGTAGTGATCCCAGAGCAGAACTATGATCATTACCCAGAGCGCAAATAGTATAAACCAGGTTGCGATGAGTACCCTTGGCAGATTGTAGAACGCTATGACGGCATAGGACCAGACGATAATAGAGAGGCCGAAGAGTATGGCCAGCATTGAACTCATGTCCCGTACGAACCGTCCGGAAGGTGTATCCCATTTGAGCCGACGGTCTTTGAAGTAATAGCGACAGTGATTACAACGACCCGAACGTTGCACTGATATGTATAGACAGAGACACCTATAGTGCCAGAAGCGTCGGTACAGTTCCCAACAACGGCAAGGAGTGATCAGATGTTCCGGCTCATCCAGTTGAACACAGCCGCTACAAAGCTGACGCCCTGGTTTGAGCTGTGCTGGTTTAGGTACTCGTTTCGGTTTATTCACATGTTTTTCTGCCGGTGCGGCTACCGATCCCTGTCCTGCCATTCCTTTTGTAGTCAAATCCAATATCTATTCACTAATTCGTATTCAAATAAATTTCTAAAACTTAAGAATTTTTGTCTAAAATTTTCGATTTTTTGTTCAAACAATAATCGATTAAATATTTTGCATTCAATTTAAAATAAATTTCTTTAAAACTTAATTTCCATTCTTTTATGTAAACTTATTATTATGGTAGGGATGTCCAAGGTGTGGGAGTTTTATATAATGTTAATATTGATATAAGCAGGCTTTTCTATTTATTTGAACAAGAACATTTATTTATTCAACGGAAATACACGGATAAAATCAAATTAGCCTTCACCAACTACTATAATAATATGAACTTGGTCATATTATAATTCCTATATTCTTCTAATTTTCACTTTTGATTCAAATATTGATTAGATTTTATCAAAATTTTGATAAATAATTCTAATATCGGCAGTGAATAAAAGTGAAGAATAGCTTATCTGTACAATACATACACAGATAACAAGCATTACAACTAATATGGCTTAATATGACAGCACATAATGCTCTGTCTACTCGAATGTCTTTGTCGTTTCCTTTGCATTCAATACACATTTGTCTTACACTTCATTAATAATCTAATCGTTTACTCAATTATTAATCAAATAATATCTTAATAACGGTTTTGACAAACAATAAAATTCTATAAAGTTTTTGACAAATACTTAAACATAAAAAAATTGTGATAACATTTCATATCTAATATAATTGCGCATTTAAAGTATCAAGATAACATACTTAGTTATTATTTGATACGTAAAGATATCATGTTTTTTGGCCAATAAATCATTAATTAAATAGAAATAAAAATAATTTTAATTTTCATACATTTTATTGAAATTCTTAATTAATATTTTGCATACTTTTCTACTTTTATGAGTGTACAGATAGTTTCAGGGTCTGTTTCAGCATATATTATCAATTGAACCTGGCTAAAGAATTTTCTAAATAAGTGTTAATAAATGCCCTGATATTAACGATATAACTACTAAACAGTTCGTTATCTACAGACTAGATGTCAGTCTAAGCAAAGTTCAATCACTGGCGAAAAAAGCGCACAAACAGTACATTAAAAGTGTTTATAGTTTTCATTCATTCAAAACAAGTATTCAATTCATTCATACCATACAAACGATAAGCGAAAGTAAAGTGTTTTCAAACATAAATTCAAAATAACATTAAATCAAATAAAAAATGTTTAACACATTTATATACAGTTAAAACATAAAACAAGCGCTTAATTAAGCGAAAACATAGTATTATAACAAAAACAAAAGTATTAACTAATCGGAAAAAATCAAAAAAATATATATAAAAACCGAAAAAACAGAAAAATAATTAAAAAACTTTGTGAATGAATGTCGAAAAACAAAGCCTTAAATCGGATTGTTTTCAATACAATTACATTAATATTATTATTATTAATCATTTGCTCTCATTCTGTGCACACATTTAAACTGTTTTATAATTTATTTAATGTGAATAACAGTAATAATAATAATAATAATAATAATAATATTAATACAGATTATAATTATAACCGAAATCTGAATCCAATTCAATACGATTTGAATAATCAGACAAACAGTGAGCCAATAGATGAACGTCTTCTCAATCGCCGGACACTTCTCGGCCGTCGGTCGGCCTTCACATCGGGTCCGGTCAAGCGGGCGGTTAGTCCCTACCCATCGGCCAAAGTCCAGACTCAAGAGCCGACAACTGTTCCGGAACTGATTGGCTTCAGAGCAGAAGCGGACGAGAAGTCGCTTTGGATGGACGCGAGCACCGGTAGGACAGCTATTCGGGCCAACAAATACATAAGCGTACGGCTGTTCGGCGCCGGTCTCACCCAAGCGGACAGACTGGAGATCGGCTTCACAACGAGTGCACCGGAAGGTGAGGACCGCTTCTGCTCGGCTCAGCACAAGTTCGGTGCGGATGTGACGGACGGTAACAATGCTATTGTCGACAAAGTCAGCCTTAAAGCCGATGGTGTCTACTACCTGTGCTTCGGCTACCATAAGGATGCCAGTGATGTCAGTGCTATATGGTTTTATGCTGCCGGTGCTCACCAGCTCTGGATGCAGGTCCAGGTCGAGGAGCCTATGTTTCCCCTATGGGTTCAGTGCGTACTCATTGTCGTCCTCTTGGGTATGTCCGGCCTCTTCTCTGGCCTGAATCTGGGTTTAATGGCTTTGGATAAGAATGAGCTTAAGGTAAACCCAATTCCTTATCATTTTTTTCCGGTTTTTTCCATTCAATACATAATTTCTATTCAATTAATCCGTTTTTGAAATCAATTATATTTTTCATTGAATTTGTTGACAAACCTATAGGTAATCGAACGGTGCGGAACAGAACAGGAGAAGGAGTTCGCCAGACAGATAAGCCCGGTCAGAAAGCGGGGCAATTACCTGTTGTGTACGCTATTGTTGGGCAATGTTTTGGTCAATTCGACGCTCACTATATTCCTGGACGACCTGACCAGTGGTATAGTGGCTGTAATCGCGTCCACACTATCTATTGTCGTCTTCGGCGAGATTATACCGCAGGCGCTCTGCTCTAGACATGGCCTGGCTGTGGGCGCCCGTACCGTCTGGCTCACATACATCTTTATGATCGCTACGTTTCCCCTCTCGTACCCGATCTCTAAGATTTTGGACAAAGTTTTAGGTTTTTATTAATTATTTTTTTGCTTTCAATTCAATATTTTTTTTATCATTTTTTCTGCACTTTTTTTTGAATTCTTTTTATATTTTTGTTTTATTTTTTTGTCGGATTCAATCGATTCCTATATTTTTCTAATTTTCTAATCAATTATAGCAATGAATGCCTAAAAATATTTACAAATTTTTTTCATGTTTTGTGAGAAAAAATATAATAATTGTATTGAAAATCAATAATTGTTTCGCTATTTTTGTTCAGGCGAAGAGATCGGCAACGTATACGATAGGGAACGGCTCATGGAGTACATACGGGTGACTAAGGATCACAATAGGCTGGACGCGGATGAGGTGAACATAATATCGGGTGCTTTGAAGTTAAGCAAAATAAAAGTCGTTGAGATTATGACACAAATAAACGACGTTTTTATGCTTCCATACAATACTGTCCTCGACTTTAAAACTATGACCGAGATTAACATCACTGGGTATAGTCGTATACCTGTCTACGAGGGCGACAGGAATAACGTGGTCGGTATACTACATGCTAGAGACCTGGCCCTAACCGACCCGGACCAGAGCGAGCCCATACAGACGCTCATTGAGTTCTATAAACATCCGCTTTATTTCGTCTACGAAGACGTGACGCTCGACGTTATGCTCAATGAGTTTAAACAGGGTTTGTATTGATTTCATT
Organism: Eueremaeus valkanovi; assembly: GCA_034693305.1. Taxonomy (NCBI): domain Eukaryota; kingdom Metazoa; phylum Arthropoda; class Arachnida; order Sarcoptiformes; family Eremaeidae; genus Eueremaeus; species Eueremaeus valkanovi. Next base: position 7,737 of record JAQIWA010002434.1, read on the forward strand.
ATTGATTTTGTAGCCAATTATTCAATTTTTTTTATTGCTTTTTATTTTTATTTTTGTTTTAATACAATTTATTTATTATTTTTTAGGCAAATCTCATATGGCTTTCGTCCGCAAAATAATTGATGACGGCGTCAATGATCCGGTCTATGAGTTGGCCGGTGTGGTGACACTCGAAGACGTTATCGAAGAGCTGATCCAAGCGGAGATCAATGACGAGACGGATGTTATTTGTAAGCATTTGTTTGCCTTTTAATTAATTATTTCGTAATTTTTCTGCTATTCAGTCGATAAGAACTCAAATATATTTATCTTTTTATTTGATATTAATATTAATTTTTTTTCCTTAACTTTTCGGACATTTTTTTTTGTTTTATTTTTTTATAACGTCTATAAAAATAAGGAATTATTTTAATAAAAATGTTTTATAAATTAGATATTTTTATTAGTGTTTTAATACATTTATAGTTAATATATATTATATTATATAATAATTCTTAAGCTTTTACATAAAATTGCGAACTTTTTTATTAGTATTTAAATTATTAGTCTTTTGGTTAGATTTCTATCTAAAATAGTGAAGAATTTTCTGCTTTTTATCTTATTTTTTGTATATCTTTTGGAAAAGTTTTTGTTATAATTTATTAATTTATTTCATACTTAAGATTAGTTATTTGAGTCCATTCCTAAGCCAAAGTGCTTATGTATTTCATTGCGAAATATTCTCATAATTACTGTTAGTTTTCTAATGATATATATTTTTGTTAAAAGTTTTTATTTATTTTAGTTTTTTATTGTAATTATTGGTAAGCATATTGTTCTCTCCGACCCATCCCTTGCCCTTAGACTCTGCGCATCCTTAGACCCAATACATGTTTTTGCTATAATTTAATTGACAGTTAAATCACTTGAAAAAGAAGTAATTTAATCGGAGATAAAATAATAAACAATTATTTCTCTTCGAGTGTTATACCAATTGATTAGTCTTTAAGTATAATATTATTCCTGTCTTTCGATTAGATTATTCAATGCAATAGTTTTTATATTTGTTTTGATATTATTATAACTTTTTTTTCTGTACTTTTATTTTATTTATAGATTTTTCCGTATTTTTAATATTTTTTGTTTGTTTTTGTTTTTTTTTATTTTATTTTAGCCGATAATAGACGGAAACAAAAGCGTAAAGAAGTTGTCAATCGACCCAATTATTCCGATTTTGTGCGTATGGGCGGCGGTATGGATCTTAAGATCGTATCCGGACAGTTAGCTTTGGCCGCCTTTAGATATCTGTCCACTTGTGAGTCCAAAAATCAGTCTAAATATAAGAGAAAACAAAACAAAAATAGCTTTTATTCTGAGATTATATTCAATATATGTTTGAAAAATAAGTAAATATTTTGACAATAAATATAGAAATCATTAAAAATATTCGATTCATACGAATAGACAATAAAATTAAGATATATTTGTTGTCTATTCCTTTGGATCAGTTGTGGAACCGTTTACTACAGAATATTTGTCCGAAACTGTACTGAAGCTAATGATGTCTAAAAAGATCTTTTTTGACGTCAAAGTCGACGCGAAAGTACAGTTCGAGTCATTAGAGAAAGTGAAGTCTGAGTACAAGCTCTATACGTATGGAAAGCCTTCCGATTACTTCATACTAATACTGGAGGGAAGGGTCAAAGTGGTGATCGGCAAAGAGAACCACACCTACGAAGGCGGACCGTTCGTATACTTTGGCACTTCGGCGCTGAAACTGAGCGCCGGCGACAACGAACGGGTCTCGAAGTCGACGTCTTTGGGCAGACTATCCATCACTGATGGTATGAATACTTTTGATTAAATTTTTAGTGCATTTATTGTCGAGTTTTTCAGACTTTTATTTGAATTAATTTAGTTTTCAATTAATTCTAATAATGCCTTAAATCTGATATTTAATACGACTGTCCGCACAGCCACCGGACAGCATCTGTCGCCACCGCAAGAGTCTGTACTAAAGTCTTCGGCTTCGACCACATCCACGCCCGGCAATAGAAGCTCTATATCGGAAGGGCCTGTGCTGTTGTCCCGGGACGGGGTGTTTATACCCGACTATACCGTGTTTTGTGTGGAGAACACGACGTATATGAAAGTCACGCGTTATATGTATTTGGCGGCCATTCGCGCAACTATTATGGAAAGACACCGACAGTCGGACAACTCGATAGCCGGAGCCGAAGACGACGAGGGCTTACATATGACGACAGACGGAAGTGATTTCAATGTAGAGTCGACTCTATCTAAAAGTGATATTCAGACGAACTCTTCTAAACTACAGTCGACGCTAAGCAAGACATCGTCAATGGAGTCGCCGAAAGCCCGGCCTGTCATCAACGATAATACGATAGCAGCGAACCGGCCGACGCCCAAAGCGGATGAGAACAGTATATACACTAATAGTATTATAAACTATAAACAGAACTCAAATCTGATTAAAGATAATTCAAATCTTAGCCGAAATAGCAGTGAAAGTACTGATAGTATTACTGCCAGACGTACTGCCAGTCCTACAGATGAAAAATCTCATCTCATTTGATACCGATATCAATATTATAGTAATTAAGGAAATAATTGTTTCATTTGTTATGTTATACTGTTTTTTGTTGAGAAAAAAAGCGAATTATTTTCGAAAAAAAAATTAATTGAAATTTCAGTTCAGTTGACAAACAGTTTATAAATTCCATAGTTTTTCTAGTCTTTCAGTATTGGGTATATGCGTTGCACAGGTATGCGAAAGGAGGGCGGAAGGGGCTATGGGTGCTATCGGTTCTAAATTTTATATTTTAATTCATTTTAGCCCAAAAATTGACAGAAAAATAGTCATTAGAATCGAAATAAAAGCCTTTTTTCTATTCATGTTTTGCCAAAAATAATCATTTCTTAAAATCTAATTAAAGCCCAAATTTTTTTGTTCGCTTTCTTTCGTTATTTATATACAAAAAAATTCAAAATTGAATTAAAAAATAAGTTTCAAAAAACTATTTATCACTAAATAAGTGCTAAGAATAGCTCAATAATACATAAATAATAATAGGAATGGGAGTATTATACTCAATATAAACTAGTTCAATTCAAATGTATCTCGGTCAGACGTGCTCAATGTGATGATCCGATAAATAGGATTCATTTTAAAATCTGTTTTTTGTTTTGTTTTATTTAATTATTTGTTTTTTAGAGCCATTCAATCAAAACAATGTTCAAAATATGAATTACTGTTCGGTATATGTGTTTAGAATTAAGTTTTAGTTTTTGTTTTCATTGAAATTATTTGAACTTTTTTTCTATTCATTTGAATAATTATTATTCGCAATAATAGTATATTTTTTCTGTGAATTCAGTATTAATTTTATTGAAGTTTTTTTTTGTTTGTTTGCAATTATTATAATATAATATAAATTATTATTAAGTTTAAGACAATATTTATGATTAAATTATTAGTTTGTTTAGAAACTAATTGAAAGCTATGCAAAAATCTGTGTATTTTTTTGGTCGTTTGTCTGCCTTTTAATTCATTTAATAGACTTATAATTAGAAAAAATATTTTTTTTCTTTTCATTTAAACTCTACTTATTTTTGATCCCAAATGTATGTAAAGAGTAAACGCTTTTCAATCACCAAATCTTAAGCTCAATATTATATATGAAAACAAATTAAGTTTTTTTTTGTTCTTAAGCTAGTCTTCAATTTTAAGTTATTTGACTATTGATTGTCAATTGTATTCCATATAGTATTAGGAAAAACAAAAGGATTTCTTAGGACTTCTCCAAATGATTGCTTATATTAAATAAAAAGCCTTAAAATTCAATATTTTCTAATAATTGTATCAAAAAAATTAAGATTTCATTCGGAATATTAAGCATTAGATTCTCATTATTAACATTGAAAATAACGCTATTCACGCATTAAAAATCACCAGACATATGGAAAGGCATCTTTACACAGTTACCCCCCAAACATATGTAGGATTGATATTTCAATCATTTCTATACATTTCAATAGAAGTAATAAAATATATATTTAAATATTTACTTATATTAACGAAAAAAAGTTTATAAATCTATTGAATAATAATATTGAAGTCAATTGTATTCACAGAATATAACATTCATTTGCTTTTCGCTTATAAACCAATTTCTTATTTGACTTTTTTGGCCATTAATTGTAAAACTTTTTATTGAAATTATATTTTTATTTTTCACATTCAGTACTCGTTATGAAAGCCATTATTTGAGTGCAATATCTATTCGTATATTGTATTTATTGGTTAAATAATTATATATTTCTTATTAAAAATAATTATAATTATAATTAAATCAAATAATTGTATATTTTTTAAACACTTAAGTCTTAGCCATATCTTAAACATAATGTTTGTCTTCATTCGGTTCAGTCGTATATTCAAAAACATAAGTTTGTATTCAAAAGACAAATACTTTTATTCAATATATTCATCGCTTTTATTGATTATAAATATTTATTACACAAAACAAAAAACATTTTATTATTTTTAAACATTTTTTCGCTTATTTTGTAAAATTATATATATTTTTAGGCATACATACAAATGAATACAAAATGAATAATAACTTTAATATTAATATAAAATTATATTTTAATAGAATTTTTTGCACTCTTTTTGGAAAAGTTTATATAATTTTTGTGATTATTATTATTATTATATATTTTTTGTCTTAATTTTCACTCTTTTTTTTGTATTGTTTTTTTTGAAATTTTTTTGCACTTATTCTCACAGAATATTCTGTTTCTAAACATTAATTATTGCGAACAATAAGTTGTGTGAAAACTAATACATCGAATATTAAGGATATATTGAGAGAGAAAAACAAAACAAAAATTATTATAAAAATTATTTTTCACTTAATTTTCCGTTTAATCCGATTCAACCAAAACGTATGGAAAGTGTTATTAAATATATGAAAAAAAGAAGTTATAAAACAAACGAAACATTTTTGTTGCCAAATATGAGAGAAAATAATTTAAATGAATAAGACTTATAGAAAGCTAACAATTATTATGTATTAAGTATTTTGAGAAAATGTATTACAAGTATAACAAAGCAATTGTATTACTAGTCATAGACTTAAATAAATGGATTTGTTTTTTGAATATGATTTGAATTAATTGAGCTCAAGGTCCGAAGCTCAGACATCCGGTGCAAGTGAATCAGATGGCTCTGAGTGGAGCACAGGGAGGAAGAAGGGATAAGAAGACATCGAAAACTAGTTTACATTCTCTGAGTCTGAAACACAGAAAGCACTCGAAATAGTCGTTGCCTTTGATTCTGATTTGTTTCACTCATTTCTGTATAGATTTGCGATAAATATGTTTCCTTTGAATTAAAATTAGTTTCGAAACAAATATTTATATTTTATTATTATTTTAACTAAACATCAATTTATGTGTCAATTGTTTTTATACAAAAGTATTGCACGAATGAGTCGGACAACTCTCGTGTATAATCGGAGACAATTGAACCATTGAATGCTAATTGTATTGATTGTCACTTTTCTATTGCATTGCTCTGCTATGCCATTGACAACAATTTTAATTTCAGATCAAATTG